>JANKKB010002621.1:0-12625 GCA_026225775.1 Bursera palmeri
GCATAAAACATGCACTTTAAACCAATTTGATCAAACCATAAAATAATGAGCATTCTATTAACAGTTTTGTAAAAACAAGGAAAACTCTGTGAGAGTCAAGCATCATATCAAGTAATGTATGAGCTAGAGTCAATATGCACTAGAACCAAGAAACTGAAAAAAGGTATCATTAGGCATTTTATTATAAGATTACATTATAATCTCATATTTACGTGTTGGTTTGTATTAAACTCCAAAATTTGGATTACTAAATGAAGGGGGTATTTACTCTAACCTCTTAAATAAAATTTTAAGAAAATACTTACTTACTTACCCCCAAATATTTACTCTAACCTATTAAACAAATATTTACCCCCAAAAACTAATACTTACCACCCAGATTTTTGGAGCTTATGTGGCGCCCCCGAACCCCTTACACAGGAACCCCAGGGGTGCCTATGTAAATAAATAAATTAAAAGTAAATAAAACATTTTAATCAAAACATTTATACTGAAAATACGGTTTACAAATAGTACATAGTAAGGACTCACTCTGACTATCCAACATACCCATGACTGTCCGAGATCCTCTACGTGAGCTCCGGACCATCTCCGCTAGACTCTTGACCTCGGGGTACCTATGGAGGAAGGGATGAGCAACACAGCCCAGTAGGAATTCCTAACAGTATACAGTTCTAAAACATTTTACATGCATGCATACACTATACGATCACGCACAAATATACCTAGTTATATTCTATCTCTCGTACACGCTAACAACACCATCTCACGTTACCGTTCACAATCACAACATTCGCCATACATTAGATACGACTACAGTCCATGTCGAGCATACCTTAGTCATACCACTACATACATTAATACAATCGTATATATATATATATCCTCCGGTCCTAAGACCATTCAACGACCATCACTAACCCGCACAGTCACACTCACGTACGGCTCTTCCGTACCTCATCCATCTCTTCACTTACGTAGCTCAAATATCTTATAACGTATATTCATGTATCACTCGTGTCTCATATATCCCAGGGCATGTACATCTCACAATACGTGTACCCCATATACCATGCCTCGTATACCATAAATCCGTCCTCTCACTAACTATCTCATCCGTTCCATAATTCGTAGATATATGCGTATCGCCTACGTATTATCCATCCTATGACTCGTCGACACATACGTATCCCTAAACTCTAACCGTAATCCCCGTATAGTCTTATGTGATATCCCTTGTCCTTAATCCTTCCCGTATATACCATCCGACGACGCAATCATATGCGTCCGCCAGATATCTCACCTTACCGTATGCTTCCGTAAAACCGTATACGCATTCCGTAACGTCCGGATCAATCTAACTATCTAAAGTGTCTATCCGATCGTCACACACAGTCTCTATTCCCTAAGTCACAACAATAAAATAAGTCTACATGCATGCCCAAAATATAATAGAACAGTACAATCAGAAATCCCTACCTCGATATCCGAACTACCTCGTTCTCTCTCTATCCTTCATCCGTATCGTAATTCCATGCATTCCGGTGATTCCGGATGAGTCCTCAGAGTCACGGAGTCCAATCATGCAAAACTGAGAATCGAGAGTTAAACAGATATTTTACATATCGGGGATATTACCGTAAATCTATAAATATACACAAACTAACTAAGCGGGGGTAATATCACTAACCTGAAAACCCTTGGGGGTCTGTGCATCGTCACACGTGGCAGGGGGTGAACTGCCAACATCCAAAACCCAAGGGGGTATCTAATAGGGGTGCAGGTGCCAAGAGGAGAAGCTGCAGAGGGCTGCCGAAATATCTAGCAGCAGCCGTGGAAGGCGTTCACTCGTCGGAAAACTGCTACGGGGCCAGGAACGATGATCGGGCACCACCACCGGCATCGTCTCGACGAGGGGAGTCTGCCCTGACCATCTGCGACGGCAAACGGCGACCGGAGGAGGCAGATTGACGATGAGGAGGCGGATACTGTCGGAGCTATGTGCCGGCGATCCAGGCCTCGGACGGCCTATCGGAGGCCACCGTCGGGATCGTCTAGCCGAGACGAAGGGATCCCGACCGGTGGTATCGGTTACCGTCACCGGAGGAGGGAGATCGCCGTTCGCCTAGCCAGATCTTCCTTGCGTCGATCCGGTCGATCCCGGCACCGGACGGGGAAGGGGCGGCAACCGCCGAGCTCAGTACGCTGGGACGATTCCATCGCCACCGGTGTCGGGCCATATCTCGCAGGGAATGCGAAGGGTCACCGGAGGCAGCGATTTCCGGTGACCGTGGGTGTCTGAGCTGTTTTCTGAAAGTTCAGGCCTCCAACGCAGTTTATATAGATTTTGGCTTCAGGGGTATTTCTGTAATTTTTCAAACCTTTCTGAGTTTCACGAAATCATCCCGAAACTCCGGAATCTCAATATATACTCATTTCCATCTATATTCCACTCACTTGGTCCCAAAATCCATAAAACGGGCACTAAAGACGAAAAATCTTCGAACTTGTGAAAATTACATTTTAGCCCTCTTTTCCCGAAAACTCCCGAAAACCTATAAATGCACATACGCATGACGTCATCACGTCTGTGCCAGCCTGTATACGTCATAATCACATCGTATAAAGATTTTTAACTTTAAAATCTTTTACTAACACCCCTGATCACTGTTCCCGGGAATCCGGGTTACCACAGCTTAAGTGTTAGTTTTTAAGAAAAAATAATTAATTTTTGGGATGTAAATGTTAGTTTAGAATAAGTGTTGACTCAAGTATTTTCTCAAAATTTATCTAGGAGGTCAAAATAATATCTCTTAAATGAAGATATGGACAAGAGAAGCATTATTTTATTTTTCAATAAAAAAATATTTAATTAGAAATGTATATACATGTACGTTTAATAAAGAAAAGCTCACATCTTGATAAAAGATTGTTGATTTTGCGTTGCTCTTTCAGAGCTGACATGGCGGTAGCTTGTCATTTACCAACTAAAACATTCTTAGAGAAGTTCTCCAATAACCCTACCTGCAAGGTATATAATTAATAGAAGGATCTGATTTGACTAACAGCAAATAATCGTTTACATTATGAGGTTTATCTGAAATAAACATCAAGCTACTTCTTAGAATGACCAAGAAACTCCTATGCAAATAAAATTTTACGTGCTGGTTTCTTTCTAACATACAAAACAACAAATAGAATGAAAAACTAGATTGATTGTCATAACTTACTTTTCAATAAAGTTCAAATTCTTTTAAAAAAGTCCATGGAGCAAATTTTCATTTTGATGGCATTACAGAACTAAAAATTTTTGTTAACAAATCTAAAATCACGCTAAAATTTGAGTGCAAGTCGGAAATTTGAAAATATAAGACTCATATCCACCATTATATTAGTTTCTTATTTCTAGATTAAATTGAATATATCAGGCTCATCTACTGATATATAGAAAGGGCTAATTGATTTTAACCACAATAATTCACAGCTCTATATCACTAAACATGAAAAAGAGGAGAAAGAGAGAAGCAACTTTCTTATTGAGAAATTGCAAAACTTCTGTTTTGTTAAATTCTCAAATTCCCTTTTCCCTCTCTCTTTTCCCCTTTTAACTGATACATAGAAAGGGTAACCACGAGTCTTTTCTACATTATGGCGTCATCACTACTGTGCGGTAACTGCACAACACAATTGTTTCTTCTTCCTGATCTTTACAAAAAATTACAGTATTTTCATTTATTAATTATATCAACCAGTGAAGTTTCATGTATAACAAAGTAAAGCAAAATGGTGGGAAGAAAGAGGAAAGTGAAGTTAAAATATTAAAAATCTGGTTGATAAATTGGCAAAAAAAGAAAAGGTCAACTTTGGTCAAACCGATTTTATTCGAACTGATCAAGCCGACCCGACCATGGTTGGTTAAGGTCAGTTATATATCTGACTACGAGTTTGGTCGGATAAAAAAACAAATGCCCTAATTATATCGGATTGATTCAGGTAGGATAATATCCGACTCAAGAAAACCTCTAACTATGCCAAAATTGTGTGACTATTTATATTTGTTATAGAAATTTCATTAGATCAGTATCTTCAATAAGGTCCGAACAACCTCAGCTAATGATCTCATAAATGATGAGGAAAGATCATTGATTGGGAGCTGGAAAGCAAAGCTGTGACATTAAACCACATAAGGTGAATGTAATACTTGGAACATCTCAGTCTCACGTGTCAATTATTAGGTTGGTTACTACTATGTCCTTGCTCTGTGATATTTTGAAATAACAATCTGATGTCGAGCTAAGAAGATTTTCCCTTTCTTTTATTTCACTCTTTGCCTTCTCCCCGAACTCTCCGAATCTTGGGATCAGGCCTGTGGATAGGCTGGCTTCTTCTATGTGGTAATTTTCATTGCTTGTTTCCTTCTCCTATGGGTTGTGTGGCCGACAGAAAATTGGTTAGTACTTTAGTCATCCTATGGAGGATCAAACTGAAAAAACTGTCTGACCTCTAAAGTTCCTATACAGTTATTCCCTTTCTTTTCGCCTTATTTGGTGTTCCATGTGACAATGTCTCTGAATTACAAAATTATATTTCTTTGGTGTTCTGCAGATGGTAACATTTGTTATAATCTATGATTTTTGTTGTCATTGTTTAAATAAAGTTACCATACCACTTGTGACTCAAATGTAAAGTAAGTTGATCAAAAGGACATGGTTAATTCTCCCTTCCTTATGCTGTGGTCTCTCATTGCTCCAACGAGATTAAAATTTCGCTGCATAACTTTGACTTGTCAATATACCTTGTAGACATGTTATATTCTTTGCTATTGACCAGAAGGGCCATGGTATTCCAGAGTCCCTCATCAAAGAGGTCAAAAATATTTCACACAAGTTCTTTGATCTTCCATATGAAGATGAAATCAAGATCAAAATATCTCCACGAACTGGTTATTGCTGAATGGAATAGAAATTCATATTTATTTATTTTAAGTAGGCACTACTTATAGTGGGGAACACTTTGACTGCGGGGGATATCAGAGAATTGGAGAAAATATCACCAAAGGCATACAAGATATGCATGAAGCTATTGATGCAGGTGTTTGTCACTTTCGTTTCACTTCATGAATTCATGTATGATGTGTAGCTAGGCTCTTTTGATAATGTTTTCTCCTTAATCAAGTTAGCAAATGTGGTAAAATAAATGTCATGGTGGAACTTCTTACGGTGTGCATTTGAATGTTAAACCAAGTCACTATTAAAAAGACAGGAATATTGTAGACAGGTACATGGCCATGATGAATCACCGTGTGAATGTTGCAGAGAAATTTTCTGTACGACTTTCATGTGTTCTTAACAAGAACCTATCTCATGATATTCCTTAAATGTAATCATCAGCCATTTCTACAAGGTGCAGAAGATTGATACTAATGAATTGAAATCATAGGAACACCTATGCAAAAGCTTGCTTTAAAATTTGTTATATCAGCTGGCTATTCTCCACATGTATGGAAACTATTATACATTATTTACTCTGAAGTAGCATACAGAGGGATAAAATTTTTTGCTGTCTACTTGATCTGGTGGTGGTTGGCATTATTGTGATTATTACTACTTCTGGTTGTACATCTACTTCTTCTGATTATTAATGTTGTCTTCTTTAGGCAACAGTGCTATAAAGAAATAAAACAAGGGAAGAATAGGAATATGATCATTGAGATTGGGAAATCGAAATCAAACACTTATAGGTGGAAGAAAAGGTAAATGTAGTGGAAGAAATATATCTAAATTACATGTTGGGTTGCTTGACAGAATAAGCTTGTTGCATGATATCTTGAATGAACAGTGTCATGTTGATGTAAGAAGATCCCTCTTCTTCTATTGCTCTCTGTGCCATCTCTCCAAATTCTCTCGCTTTTCTTCTTCTCTCATCTCTTTCCTCTCCGTCATCCATGAGTATGTTTATGGCCTTCTCAACTTCTTCTTTCTTTACCAACACCCCAATCTTCTCTTCTTCCCCCAAGGTTAGTGGATCTTCCACCCCAATTCTCACACCAATTCTTAAAACTTGCACAACCAACTTCTCATTGCAAAACTGATCAGCAAAAAGTGGCCATGTAAGAAGTGGCAGCCCGGCAGATATTCCTTCTGTTACAGAATTCCAACCACAATGTGTCAAGAACCCTCCAATAGCTGGGTGTGATAATATCAGTACTTGCGGAGCCCAACCCCTGATCAGTAGGCCTCTCTCTTTAATCCTTTCCTCGTAATTTTCCTCTAAAATCCAGTTCTCTAACCCTTTTGATTTTTCTCCTTCCCTTATGACCCAAATGAACGGTTTCTTCGATGCTTCTAAGCCCAGGCCAAGCTCTACCAATTGTAAAGTTGTTAAGTTACAAAGACTTCCAAGACAAACATACACTACAGAGCTCGGTTGCCATGAGTCAAGCCACTTTAGGCACTCAAATTCATCAATTGAGGCCTTCTTACCTCGTTCCACCTTATCTATGTTGTCTTTATTGCATAATGAAACAGGACCGATACACCAAACTTTTCCTCTTTTTGCTTTCTTGTATTCTTTGACATATGCTGACTCTAACTCTTCAAAGGTATTTATAACAATCCCATAGGATGCCATTTCAGCTTCTAAAATTTTTCCACCAAACTCTTTCAGACGCAAGGTTTCTGGTAGCTGGGCTCTAGTTATTTCGATTTGATCAGGAAAGCCAGGGACCGCAAAGAACTCGGATTCAGAGGTAACATTCTCTTGAACCGGGGAAATGCGCAAGTTGTGCATAATCAGGAGACAGAAACAGGAAAATCCATGGAAAGTAATCCTTGGAACATTAAACTTGCTAGCAGTTTGGGTCGTCCAAGGATAACACATGTCAGAGATTATGCAGCTCGGCCGAGGAGTTAGTTCTTTAAGCATATTTTCAAATGGCAATTCCAGCATGGCAATTGCATTGAAGAAGTTGATGGCCAAGTCCATTGAAGGAATTAAGTCAAAATTCTCGCAACCTTCTGGTAATCCTGCTTCTAGACATGGAAACTGGAGTTCAGTTAACTGTATTTGTAGCCCGGACCCTGTGGCACGACTGATAGCTTTTCTGATTCGTATAACATTGATGGGTGTGGTGGCAATCGTAATCATAACACCTTGACGTGCCAACAATCTAGCAATGTCTACCATGGGAAGCAAATGTCCCTGAGCGAGAAAAGGAAGCAAAACAACGTGAAGCTGGCTACCTTGGGAAGCCATGGCTCAACACTACGACCGATGTCGTTAATAAATTAAACTTCAGAGATTCAACAATGACATATCTCTGGCGAAGTAAGATTATACATAAGCAGCATTGGTTTTATCCAACAGCAAACGTGGCTCACAGCCACAACTGCCAACTTGTGGATAACGTGATTTCACAATGATTATTTGCAGAATAATTGTCTTTTTCTACCTTTTTTTACCTACTCAAGAATGTTGCATGCAAATTAATAAGCTTCTGAATCCAACTATTACTTACATATATAAATTGTTGGCCTAATTTTTTCTTTCTATTAAATTTCATAAAATTTCCGAAAATTATAAGAAATAAGCCAAATTATGGGGTCACTTAAAAAATAAAAATCTCTCATATTTTTATAATTTACCTAACCACTACTATATTTGATGACTAAAATATCCCTCCTTCCCTCAACCTTTATACTCTCTTTTATCTACAAAAAAAATAATAATAATAATAATAACCTCCCTTTATCACTAGCGCTAGGGAAGACAAACAAATCCGGTGTGAACTAGTCTTTGAACGCCGCAAACTATTCTGAAAAGATATTTTGGAGTATTTTAGACTAGTTTGGAGTAGTTTGAATGATTTATTGGAGTATTTAGAGACTTTTATAGTAGTTTAGATTAATTTTTCAAGTTGGAAGTATTGAAATCAACGCTGAAATCAATTATGGAATGTGGACAATAGTAAACCATATGATCATACTGGTCATTCGGTTTGCACCGTACTAAACCCATGGATAATACATTCTATTCAGTCCAGACCATACTAAACCTCATGAACATACTATTCGTTCAATCCAAACAATATTAAATTGTATGAATAGTATGGTCCATTCGGCCCACACCGTACTAAATTACATGATCTAACTATCCATTTGGTCATAACGGTATTAAACTACGTGGACAATACGACCCATGTGGTGTATTGTCCATGTGGTTTAGTACAGTCGAATCAAATGGATAGTACGATCCAAATTCTATAATTGATTTCCTAACTACTCCTGGTTTTTAGGTGATGGTTTCAATGCTTCCAACTCAAGATATTCATCTAAACTACTAAAAAAAAAAANAAAATCAAAATACTTCAATAGATCATTCAAATAACAATTCCAAACCACATAATTAAAATCTTAAATTAAAAAAAATTACTCATTTCAACCAAAATAAGAAAAAGAACAATTTACCTTCCAAAATAATTTATCAACGTTCAAAGGCCCATTCACGTCAGGTTCATCTTCTCCTTCGCTCATCTTCACTATCTACTGGAAATCATAGGGAGAGGGTTTGATCCAAAATGAGTTGAATTCAACCACAAAATTGGAGTGTAATCTAACCAACTCAACCAAGGCATTCAACCATTCAATGTTTCCCAAAATACCACCNAAATTACAGCACAACACAACCTAAAAATCTTCCCTAAGTCAACTTCAAGTTTCGGCAACAATAACACAAGAAAATGGACAAGGCAAGAACAAGAAAACTTACACAACAATGGTGCCAATAACACCCTTAAACATAAAGGATTGCTCCACCAACTTGAGGCTCCAAGTATAAAAGACAATGTCTACCAACTTGGACATCCACCACCAATCCCTTGGCAAAGGAATGGATAAAGGATTTGGGAGAGTTTTCTCTCAACACAGAATGTGTTCAACTTTCAAATTCATTTAATAATTATGTGTTCAATACAAATGAAAGGCCTTATATGTTGTGCCTTAAACATTACACAAGCTGGACAAAAATACCCCTGAGTTACCCTTTTCAAACAAAAAGGAAAAAAGGGTAAAATTATGAAATCCGCAATTGGCATGGATTTAGGCGCCGGGGCACGGACTTGCTATCTTGCCAAAATTTTACCGAATTTGGCTAAGGCAAAAGAGGACCAAATTGGAACCTGAGGTCACAAAAAATACTCCTGCATACATTTTAAGCTAAATACAACTAAAACAACACAAATACAATAAAATTGACTTAAAATTAACATGGAACTCAACTTCTCGGGAGGCGATACAATCCGACTAATTAGGGTTTAGACGGATTATATTGCGTCCCAAGGTTGAGTTAGAGTTCAAATGACTTATTTGGATTTGAAGGAGAGGCATGCTTGGACTTGAAATAGTTGGAGCTTGAGACAAGGGTTGCAGATTCTGATCATCCTCCCCCGGTTGAGAAGAATTTTCCCTTAAATTTAGGTCATCCTCTATGTAGTGGCTAAGATCTCCCACGTTGAAAGTTGCCAAAACTCCTCCGTACTCACTAGGCAAGTCTATCTTGTAGGCATTGTCATTAACCTTCTCGATGACTTCAAAGGGTCNCCAACTTACTCTTCCTCTTGCTTGGAAACCTTTCCTTCCTCAAATGTATCCATACTAAATCACCCGGTTGAAATAGCTTCAGTTTCCGATTTTTGTTGGCCTTGTTCTTGAATCTCTCATTGGCCCTCTCAATTTAAGTCTTCACGGCTTCATGGATCTTCTTCATTTGCTTGATCTTTTCTTGGACATCCGTACTTGGCTTGAGATCAAGGGGCAAAGAAGTGAGATCAAGGGGAACAAGTGGATTAACCCCATACACTACTTCAAAGGGTGTGTGACTTGTAGTAGAACTTTATCCCTGGTTATACAAGAATTTCGCATGAGCCAAATGCAAATCCCAATCTTTCAAATGTTTACTCACAAGACTCCTCACTATAGTCCCTAACATCCTATTAATCACTTCTGTTTGGCCATCGGTTTGAAGGTAAAGGGAGGTGCTAAACAATAACTTAGTTCCTAATTTTCCCTATAAACTGGCTTAGGAACTTGGTGTCTCTATCGGATACAATTGTTCTAGGGAGGCCATACAACCTAACAATCTCTTTAAAGAACAAGTCGGCTACCCTAATGGCATCATAAGTGGTATGACATGGAATGAAATGTGCTATCTTGGANAAACCTATCTACCACAACCATAATGGAATCCTTACCTCTTTACGTTCTAGGCAAGGCAACCACAAAATCTATGCTTAGGTCTTCCCAAGGGTGTTCGGCTATCGGAAGGGGAATATACGACCCGGCTTTGAATTGCATCTTGGCCCTTTGACATAAACCACATCTCTCAAGAAGGGCTTGCACATCCCCTAGCATCTTGGGCCAATAGAAATGCTCTTTGATGGTGGCTAGTGTCTTAACAACCCCAAAGTGTCCAGCTAGGCCTCCTCTGTTATAATTTGATATGCATTTGGCATCCAAAAGGAGTGAAATATATCACCACCAAGAGCAATTTTGGGTCACCTATTTTCCCACCCAAATGCCTAAAATTTTACACTAAAATAAAGCTCACAACTCCCTCATCAACATACTAGAAAAGCAACTCAAATGGTAATCATCAATCAACAGCATTCAATCAACCTATGATTCTCCAACACAACTCAACTTCAACAATAATGAATCAACAAGAACAAAGAACAACTTACAAGGATAGAGTAGCCAAGAAGATCACAAGCATAAAGGCAAAGCCACCAACTTGGATCAAGACACCACCACCAATCTTGGCTAGGATTCGATAAAGGAGTTGAGATAATACTCTCCAAGTGTTCAACACTTCAAATTTTTGTATATTCATCAAGTTAAGTTTTTACAAAGAGAAGAGCCTTCATATATCAAGAGGCCTTACAAAAGAGGCAAAAAGTCCAAAATGCTCCTCACTTAACAAATATAAGACAAAAAAGATAAGACAAAAATTTGCATTCTCGCGACTGGGCGTTGCGGCAGTAAAGAGGCAGTGTTGCGGCGCTCAGCTACTGACTTATACGGTTTCTGTAGCTTCGATGTAGCACCGTGGTGATCGAATATGGCACCGCAGCGTTGGAAGACCAACTAAATAGTGTCGCGCAAGTTAAAGGCTGAGCATTGTAGCGTTGGATGTTTGATGCCGCGGCGCTTGGCTACTGATTAGCACGAATTTTGTAAGTTTTCGATAAGGCAAAAAGCACCCAAAAGAGCCCTAAGGCTTCACAATCCATTTAAACATGCAAATAGAGATAAATACAACAAAACAAGTTACAAAATAACATAGAACTCAACCTTTTGGGAGGCGATGCAATCCAACTAATTTGAGACTAATTGGATTACATTGCATCCCATGGTTGAGTTAGAAGCTAAGTACCCTATTTGGATGTGTTGGAGTTGCTTGCTTAGACTGAAAGGGTGGAAAGCTTGGCCCGATTGGCTTGAAGGGCACACATGGGTTGGACCATGGGTGGAGCAAAGGGCCAAAGGTGGTGTTGGTGGTGTCGGAAATGTATCATCCTCTGTGAGCCTCTCTCATAATAAGCTCTCTAAAACTTTCCCTAGGGACACAAAGCTTGTTGCCTTTGAACAAATACCCATCATGCAAGACATAGTCTTCATATCTCAGTTTTCCATATTCAAGCATAGAAGTCTTCATCTCATTATCCACATTATAATTTAATCTCATCAAGTCAAATCCAAGAACTTTCAATTCAAGCATGTTCGACAGAGCGTACCTTCTCGAAAGTGCATCGGTAACCACATTGTGAACTCCTTGCTTATAATTGGACATGAAGGAGAATGATTGAAAGAATTCAACCCACTTAGCATGCCGAGGAGTGAGTTAGTGTTGTCCATTGATGAACTTCAAAGCTTGATGGTCCGAATGAAGTACAAATTGTTTAGGCCGAAGGTAATGGCTCCAATAGCTCAATGCTCTCACAATAGCATATAACTCTTTGTCGTATGTGCTATACTTCTTCTTAGACTCATTTAACTTCTCACTAAAATAAGCAATAGGCCTTCTATCTTGAATGAGAACCGTACCAATTCCGACTCCACTTGCATCACACTCTACTTCAAACAACTTATCAAAATCCGGTAATGTAAGAACGAGAGCTTGATATAACTTGCTCTTGATCATCTCAAAATCATCATTTGCTTCCTTAGTCGACTCAAAATTCTTCTTCTTCAAGCATTTGGTGATGGGGGCCATGAGTGTACTAAAATTAGGGACAAACCATCGATAAAAGGATGCTAAGCCATGAAAGCTTCTAACATCCGTGACATTCTTCGGTTGTGGCCAACTTTTGATAGCTTCAACCTTGAATTGATCAACCATAATCCTTTTGCTAGTGACTATATATCCAAGGAAGGTGATACTAGGAGAAAAGAATTCACACTTCTCTAGCTTAGCATACAACTTCTTTTCTCTCAACTTACCAAATACTTTTCTCAAATGCTCCACATAGTCTATCTCATATCTACTATATATCAATATATCATCGAAATAAACCACAACAAATTGATTCAAGAAAGGCTTAAGTACCTCATTCATCAATCTCATAAAGGTA
>JANKKB010002622.1:0-11469 GCA_026225775.1 Bursera palmeri
TGAACTGCTTAAGTTTATTTCATTTTCTTCAAGATACATTGATTTTGACAATATTTTATAGAACATAATGTGGATGTACCATTGTCACTGCAGAAAACCCTTATTTTATTTTATTTTTTTCATGAGTTCAATACTAAGTCATGATTGAATTTTAAGAATAGAGTAATTACAAGTTAGATTCAATTATTGACATTCTGATGTCATCAATTGATAGAATCTATCACGCTGGTTTCTTCCAAATCTTATTCCGGGAAGGTTAATATATAATTATTCCATAAACAATTGGAGTTTGGTCAGATTAATGATACAACAAACTCTTAACCTCGGTAGCTTGCTTTCCGGAAGAACACAAGAAACAATAATTCTATTTTTAATGCAACCCGTTAATCCCCATATGAAATGCATTTATGCAAATCCACTCACCAAAGCCATTTCTCTATATATACGTATAACTTTATAAGCAGCTAGCTAGCGCCGCAGCCTGCAACAGAGCTGCCATTGCATGTATTCGACAACTTTAAATTTTTAGACTCATTATAGTACAATATGAAAGGGACATTAATAAAGAAAAAGCTTCTGACTTTGTGGACACATTTGACAATTAAAAAGAGAAAAATATAATTATAAGTTCACATATGAAGACGTATTAGCATAATTACATGTATAGGAAAAGTGTAAATAGATGATTTGATTTCTTCATAATCCTATTCTGTAGATAGGAGAATGACAATTTCCTATTGAGATTCCAAATTGAGAAAAACGTATATATAATTCTTGAAATCTTCTGGATAACATGAATCAATAATATTATTATGAATACTACCTGATAACAACTCACAACTTATCATTAATTTTAGGAAAAGCTGTAGATAAAGATAATGTAATTGCGTTACTAGGTTCGCATATAGATGTCCCCAACCCTAACCCCACAGGTGTCCAAGTCTCCATGAATGTGAGGAGCCTGCTAAAGATAATGACAAAGTCTCTTCAATTCAGTGTAGCTTGCAGGCATAATTGTTTATAATTGTAAGCTCCACTTGTTGATTATATTGAAGTAAGCAGTGACACTAGGGAGACAAGGGTGGGGCTCTTGACAATTATGTTTGTACGTCTACGCTGTCGTAAACTAATTGCTTATAAAACCCGGAAGCTCTTTTTCCATTTTTCTTCTTTTCGTAGTTGTCTATATAAAGCCAGGATATTGGAGCCATTGGGCAACGTGCACTGAATAATTAGAGATTCGGAGCCAAACGTTTGGATTTGAGCATAAGGATAAATGATTATATTAATGTTGTACAGTGTTAAAGTTGCTTTTTGCTCTTAGGGTTAGGTGTGAATTGAATTATTAGTGGCCTTGCCGGACGGTGGAAGGTACAAAACAAGGATAATTAAAATGGAGGGTTCTTTATACCCCCCTCAAGAATATTTTGAAATAATCAAATCTCATGGAATAAAAAACTAACAATCAACCCCAAAAATATAATCACTGTTGTAAAACAAGCCTATTAGCGATATAATAAAGATTAGGGGTATATTTATTATGAGCTAAAACTGAGAGACTAGAGTGATATTAGACAATTAGGGATGTAGCTGATATATTACAACTAGGGGGTGTAAGTGATATTTTACACCTTAGGGGTGTAATTGTAAAGGACCAAAACTTAGGGACCAAGATTAATTGGCCAAGAGAGAGGGAGGGAGGGAGAGARAAAGAGGAGAAGATAATGCTCTTCTTCGGTGCATTGAAATGAAGGGGGGAGAGGGCTTTTATAGTTGCCTCCCTCCCTGTACAAAGCTTTAATAATTATGTGGGCCCCACATAATTAAGTGGTTAACCTCACATTTACATTATTGCTTGTGCAATCGTCCTTAACATTTGCATCATCGCTTGCACAATACTTATAATAATTAAGGGGTGCATTATAATTAATTGACTGGTCCCATTACAATTAATAATTAATTATTTCATAACACTCCCCCTTGGAGACCACCACTTANGGAGAGAGAAAGAGGAGAAGATAATGCTCTTCTTCGGTGCATTGAAATGAAGGGGGGAGAGGGCTTTTATAGTTGCCTCTCTCCTTGTACAAAGCTTTAATAATTATGTGGGCCCCACTATAATTAAGTGGTTAACCCCACATTTACATTATTGCTTGTGCAATCGTCCTTAACATTTGCATYATCGCTTGCACAATAYTTATAATAATTAAGGRGTGGGATCCATTATAATTAATTGACTAGTCCCATTACAATTAATAATTAATTATTTCATAACAATCACTACTCTCTAAAACTCAAACAGGACGAGGATAAATTTGTCACTTCAAGTTCTTTTTTCTTTTTCTTCTCGTTCTTCTTTTTCTTTCTTTTCTCTCTATTCTTCTATTATTCTTGTCTTTTTTGTCTTCTTTTTCTTCTTGTCAAACAACCGAATCACTTTCATTTTTGTTTGGCAGTCTCTTTTTTCTTCTTCTTCTTTTTCTTTACTTTTTCTTCTTGTTAAACAACAGTAATTACTTGGTGATATGGTGAATATGAAAACCTACTTTGATTGTTTGTTGTAGATCTCTTTTGAAAGAATTTCAACGATATATGACGTCACATGTGACATTTGAGTCTATATTTCACTTATAGAAGCTTATACAAATTTTTGTATATTTTTTTATTATAATGGTATGCAAATTCATCCCAATTTGATTTTTTTTTCTTTTTTACTTTTGATTGGGTTTTGTTTGTTGGATATGATTGAGATGTTTGTTGGATATAATCATATTTGATTCCTTGCTGATTTTTTTAAGGAAAAATATTTTTGAAAGAAAATATTTAATGGTTTTTATTTAAAAATCCTGAATATTCATACAATTATCAGATTAATTTTTTAATTTTAAGAAATGGTAAAATTATTATTCTGCAAATTAAAGTAAATCAAAGTTTAACGGGAGATAGCTTTCAAAGGTTCAATGTTAGTTTTTGATCTAATGGGATTTTGGTGTTTTAAAAAATTCTTTAGGGGGTTTCAAAAAAATATCTCCAAATAAAATTATCAAATATTCCTCATTTCTCCAACTGGTTGGGATATCGAGGATATCTCTCCTCCCTCTTCGCCACCAAAGCCATAGCCTCCTCAAAGCACTATTCGTTCTTGTAAACCCAAACAGGTATGGAAACCAAAATTCACTCAACCCTCACAGATTCCACTAATGGCCATGCATCAACCCCTTCCATCTACATCTACGAATGAATTCCATCCTCTGACCACACAAAAAAATTTTGTTACTGGTGACAGAACCATGTAGAAGATTAAACCACCCACAACAAGAAAGCTTGATCGTCAACCCTACCAGCTCTCTCCTGCTAAAACAGCTCTTAACTGGCAAACTGAAAATGTCATTGTCCAAAATTCTTATTTATAGAAGATTGAAGCAGCCACACAAAGAATCGAAACAAAACCTGATTCTTAGAAATCAGCAACCCTGTCTCTTGTTGATGCTTTAACGAAACAAATTGATAATCTGCATCATACAATCATGGATCATATATGACAATCTATTTCGATTGATCATTATCAAAGAGAAATGACTAGCTTGAAACAACAACTTGTTTCTCTTTAACAAATGGTTGCTAGATCTCAACAATATCAAGCTACTCCAGCTCAAAGTTATCCCATGGATAGAATGTTTTCAGCTCCTTCACCACCATCATTAATTCCTAAGTCTCCATAGACTCTACCTTCGTTCCAACCACAACCCTCATTAACAGCTATTTTTGGAGACAGTTCCTTGTTCTCTAGGAATCAATGAAAACCTCCTAGTTCATCCAAGGCTATCCTGTAACATCCAAAAAATTTGGGATAGTGAAAAATTTTAAAATAGTACCCAGGAAATTTTTTTGCACATGTACCTATTCTTGGTATGGGTTGTTTTATGTGAAAGAATGTGTATGGAAGGTATGTACAAACTTTTCCGAAAATGGGACTAAATTGATATTAAAAGTAAGTATATATATATAGGTACAAGATTGGTGTATATGTATGAATATCCATGGGCATGTTTATGTGTGTTGAGTAGGGTTGATTAAAGGATGAATCCATAATCACTGCGTGCCAAACAAAGAGTTGGCACCGGGGCATGAAATGAATTTCACACCGGGGCACGGTTTCACGCCGAGGCGACGAGTCTTTGGAAATCATATTGATCGAAGTCAGAGAGTTGGCGTCGGGACATAAAATCAATCACATGCTGGGGCACGGTTCCATGCCAGGGGGTGAAACCCATTCCACGTCGAGGTGTGAAATCGATTCTATGCCCGGCGCTAAAGCGGGATTTCACGAATTAACAAATTGAAAAATGACTAGCGTGTCCCAAAACCCTTAAATTTTATAAAAACCCAACCCCCTCCCCTTTTGGTTTGCGCGACAGACACGGAAGAAGAAGAAAAGAGAGAAGAAGAGAAGAAAAGGGGGAGAAGAGAGAAAGGGAAAGAGAGAGAAAGCTATCAGTCTTCCACGAATCATCAACGCAAGGTAGGGAATCCTCTTCTACTCATCTCAATTCCGTTTTAATTGGTTTATTCTTGAATGTGGGTTAGGGTTTTATGGGATTTAACCCATTTTTGCTTGATATTGATGGATTGAGACTCATATGAGGATTGTACATGAGATTTATAGAGATTTATCGCGTATTCACGTTAGGGAATAGAAATATGATGTAATTACGCGTATTATTATTTGGGTCACGTGAGATTTATGGATTTTGGCATGGTTGGAGGTTGGATTTTAATTGTTAGGCTTCCGTGAGTGGTTTGGCATGAGATTCACGTTCGTGTAATGGACTTTGGATAATTATTGTATAGGGTTGAGAGCATGCGTAATTGTAAGTGTATACATGAGATAGTGTGTGGATTGGAGGCTTTAAGCCATTGTATAGGTGTTTACGTAAACATTAACAAATTAGATATTGTGATATATGTTGAGGGATCTAAGGGGAAGCACTTATGGCTTCAACAGTGCTAGGCCTTAGATGTGTCTGCGTTTATGTTATTAAATATGATAATGTGATGTATTCTGTGTGAATACGAAGATTGACAGAGTGGTAATTAATGTATTGTGAGACTAGTGTTAGACCTCATTTTGACCTGTATAATACAGGATTTAAGGGAAATACTAGAACGATAGATGTATCATTTGAGATCGATCACAGGTTATCTATTATGTACTTTCAATTAAAATGTTATAGTTTTGAGTATGTTGTGAGATTTCCTACTGGGTTGTGTTTGCTCACCCCTTCCCCTTCCATAGGTACCAGAGATCAGGGTCAGACATCGGACCGGAATGTTCCAGAGCTCACTTAGAGACTTATGGGAAATATAGAAATGAACCGTCATTTGCATTATGTATTTTGAAAAGTTATGTAAAAGATTTATGAATATTTGTATTAAATTTATGTTTTATTTATAAATTATGGAAAACTTATATGATTTTCATTTTATTTCATTTTATTTACACAGTCACCCCTGGGGTTTCTGTATGAGGGATTCAGGTCGTGACACATCCACCCAAAGATCCAAATACTCCACCTCAAATGGGGATAAACCCTTTATCCCAATATATGAATAATCTTGTCATAGATCCCGTTCCATATGAGGATCTAGATTTTCTACAATCTCACACCAATTCTAAAATTCATATTCTCCCTACTCTTATGTACTAAGAACCCAGTGAATCCTCTTAACCTGAAGTCCATAATCCACCCTCTGACGATGATATACAACAAGCTACAACTTATCAATGTTAGATAACAAAAAGTGTTTTAACTAATAAATATTTGTTTAATTATCTTTCTCCGTAACTCTTCCATGCCTTTTCGACCTAACTTATCTTGCTTGAACTTCTACTATGTATTGAAAAATCTTGTGTTTTTGAAGTTATGCACTTATGCTAATATTATCATTAATTATTGTGAGCTTGGAAGCGAGATAATAGATCAAGTAATAAAAATAATCTGAGATATTGAACACAAAGATTTACATAGTTCGGCTTCACAACTTTGGTGATTTCAATAATTATATATATCCATAAAAAAAAAATGAACTACTATATATAATAGTAAGGTCATATTTTATTTTATATTTTTAATTTTTAAAAATTTTGATCATTGGACAATGAAATTTTATAATTAAATAATATTTTATTTTAAATATTTAAATGAATTATTTTAATTTATTCCAACAATATTGATCATAGGACAATGAAATTTTATAATTAAATAATATTTTATTTTAAATAGTTAAATGAAGTATTTTAATTTATTCCAAACAATATTAATCATATGAAGGTATATATAATTATAATATAAATAATACTATATGTATGATAAATTTATATAACTACTTTCATAACATTTAATATTGTAAAATATTATTAAATAAGTAAAAATTAATAATAAATTATGCGACAACCACTTATCAAATAAAATTATGCCGATTTCGTAGAATTAATTGTATAATTTTTATATGAACAGTAGTAGATCGCTCGAATTGCAAACACTAGCCCTTAATTATTAATTTGTACAAGAATCTTAGCCTAATTAAGAACTGATTAAAAACATATTACATATAAATTATTTGGATAAATTGTATAATATAGAATGAGAATTCAAAAGATTGCAATTTATAAACAAGTGAGAATCTATGTGCTACACACGTACATATAGCCAAACTTCTTAAGTGAATACCACTATAATTAATTAATAAAAAATATTAGTAATAAAACTGTGAATTTGTGGGGGGAGATTCCTTTGCAAGTCGCTGTTTAAGAAATTAATTAATATTACATTAATTCAGTACTAGTGCAACCCTAAACAATTAGCATCTCTTATATGTACATTAATCTTTCGTGGGGTAGTGATTAAATTGATTATTACTAATAAAATGTAATTGAATTGAATCAACCAACAGAATGGTACCAAACGTGTCATCCCAACACCACTAATTATACATACAAAAATAAATTAACTGAACAGCTCTGCAGATGCTTAGTAAAATAATCACAGCTTGTTGTGATGTAACCTGAGGAAGAGCGAAGACTTCAAGATTTGATCATCTCTGGAATTTATTTATTCTGGCTGTCCCTCTCAGTAGTGCCATGAAACGAGGGAAAGGAAAGGCATGCATGGAGCCTAGCTCTCACATATAGTTTTATATATAGATAAATATGTAGATATTTTCATCAATCCATTTATAATATTCGTATTGAAACTTCTGTCAATACCTAATTACCTTGATTAAGGGTTCCTGTCATTAAAGATCATGCCTTACTTCCATCCAACTCCCCAAAAAAAAAAAAAAAAAAAAAATTGAACGTTTNAACTCCCCCAAAAAAAAAAAAAAAAAAAAATTGAACGTTTCTTATTGTGCCCAATCTTAATCAAACTAGCTAATATCATGATCTCACATTAGGTTGAAATTAATTACTTGGATGATAAGTCTCATTTTAGATTCTTATTCTTACGTCGGTTTCTCATTTTCACACCAATTTCCGAAAAGAAAGCATTTAGATGGGAAGAAACTTTAGTAAATATAAAATTAATCATTAAAAATGAGTTAACCATTTTGAATTATATATATATATATATATATATATCTCCCCGTTAATGTCGGCAATGAGATTGGAGAGAAGAAGGCTTAGTTGAAAGAATATATATTGGTTAGGCTTCCGTTAAATATTAAGAGAGAGATAATATGAAAGTATATCAAAGTTATTGATTTTACTTTAATCTAATGATCGATAATTTATATCTAAATTTGTGTTTAAATTTATATCTCCTGAATCTGTACTTATAAATATATATGGCTCATGTTGTTGGATTAATATAAAAAAATTTTGAATTAATTTCACACATTTATTTGAAATATTTGATTTATCTCAATCCATGGATGGGAAAGAAGTTAAAAGATAATTTTTTTTCTATATCAACTCTGACAATTCTTTTTACTATTAGATTAAAAAAATAAATGGATATTGAATAGTATCAAAATTTTAAGTTATAATCTTAATCATAATTAATTAATATCAAATGTCTAAACAGGCCGTAATTAATTGTAAGATATATATCTTTAAATTGTGTCTGACTGTGACACTAATAATAATTACTCAAATTGAAGCTTTAACTTGTGCAGAAAAATGTATGGAACGCAACAAAGGTAAACAAAAACACATGGATGGTCATTATAGAATCCACCAATAAACAACTGAACTGATCATCACGAGAATACCAGCAAACGTAGAAGTAATCACCAATCTATGTGCCATAAGCTGTATACCCCAGTCTTCATGTGTGAAAACCGCTCCATTTATATATATACAAGTTTATGCATTTGTGAGAAATTATAAGATTTCTTTATCAACATGCAACAACTTTATATAATACTATTGCTAATGAAATTTCTTTGGAGAGTCATGGTGAGCATGCATCCATGAAAGCAAAGTTTAAGGATTAAGAAATGTGTTTACCTAATAACTATAACTTTTGGGTCGACTGATGTCTTGGCTTCGTAATATCAGTGCTCCTAGGTTCGGACCTTGGGGACGTTAAGGGCAATAAGTGTGTAAGTCTCACATGTGTCTAAGTAAAGATGCGAGTGTGCGAAATGTCGTAAAACTAAAGGATTAAGGAAAGTGAATGGTAAGATAAATAAATCAGTAGTTATTGTTTTGATTTTTATGTATTTACCTTACCATTTATTGGATATCACATTAATTTAGAATACAAACTTTATATTTGTAGCATTACTCTTAATTTATATATCCCAATCAGAAGTACCTTGAAACACGATATTCGATTTTATTATTATTATTATTATTATATATACACATAAATTGGGATTTATTTAATAATCCAGGGAGCACTTGTGATGATCTCAATTTGTACTAATTAATGTAGAGAACTAATGGAATGGAATCATTAAACAGTTAATTACAACTTTGTTTCATATCTTTGAGGACCCAGTACACAATATTAATGTATTTATACTCAACACAGCATGGTTAATCGAATCATTAAGCTCTGAACTGCTTTAATTTATTTCATTTTCTTCAAGATACATTGATTAATGATAATATTTTATAGAAACAGCGCATGCATAATGTGGGTGTGCCAACGTCACCGCAGAAAACCCTTATTTTATTTTATTTTATTTTTGTCGGGAGTTCAATATTCTAAGTCTTGATTGAATTTAAGAATAAAGTACTTACAAGTTAGGTTCAATTATTGACATTCTGATGTCATCAATGGATAGAATCTATCACGCTTGTTTCTTCCATATCTTATTCCGGGAAGGTTAATGTATAATTACTCCATAAACAATTGGAGTTTGATCAGATTAATGATACAACAAACTCTTAACCTCGATATTTTGCCGACCAAATTTATGTCAGTTTCCGGAAGAACACAAGAAATAATAATTCTATTTCTAATGCAACCCATTAATCCCCATGTGAAATACATTTACGCAAATCCACTCACCATAGTCATTTCTCTATATACACGTATAACTTTATAAGCAGCTAGCTAGCGCCGCAGCCTGCACCAGAACTGCCATTGCATGTGTGCTGAGTCATGATCTAGTTGATTGTGTTTATACATTCTTCTAGGTGGAGACCTCAACTTGACCAAATTTAAATTACGTAACATGAGTCTGAATGCAACATGTTAAGCATCATTTCTTCTTGTTTTATATAGTCTGCATCTTTTGCAACGTTAAATAAATTAATGAACAAGTTGAGATTCGTCAAACTCTCTTTTATTCTACTCTAAAAATCGATCATAGCTACATAGTTGATTCCGAAGTTGCACAGGACAGAAATTAAGAGGTTTTGTTTCTCGAAAACACTGTGCTTCCTAAAAATTTATGTACACAACGAAGCCTAATAAAGTATAAAAGGTCCATCAACAAGCCCATTAGTAATGACCCCAATGATATCATCTTCAATCCCACAAGATTGACCCATAAAGTGTTTTTGAGAATCACGAGGAGAGGTTGCCTAGTATCCATCGACTACTCTTATATCTTAAGAAAGTGACCAATGTAGGTTAAGGTCTAAGCTGTGATTAGCCTCAACATGGAGAACAAGGCAACATAGCCAATGAACAAAGGAACAAGCAAGTGTCGTTCACTATAAACACAAACACTAAGAACGAGTTGAGGAGGTAAATAGACTTAGGTTCATATATATTAAGTCACTCGTTGAAGTATTGGAGTGGTCATACGGACAACCTCATCAATGTTGATTACAATAATCAACTTCCTTTTTTGATAAATAATAAGGAGATTAAAGCCTTATAAAAGAAACTCGGTCATCCAAATTTTTGCACAAACAAATCATATAATGAAAATTTTCTAACTTTAACATAAATTTAGATTGATTTCTGAGATTCTTTAAGTGGAGGAACTTAATTGTAAACCCTATAAAGACCCGTAAGTTCAAATTTGTTGGAAAACGATGAAGTTAATGACCCATAAACAAGTTGGCAGGAGACCAAAACTGGAGGAACCTTAGCTCATGGATCCAGAGCAAAATTATAATCAGCCCAACCCAAGAGACATTAACAATATAACATTATCACACCAATAGTGATAACCTTATTATCTTTTGCTAAATATCAGATTAATTAATTCTATTCACATTTGAAGATACTAATCCAATAATAAGTTCGAAAAGTTAATCTCAATCGTAAAAAACCAATAATGCAACGAGAAAGGTGAGTGTAAAGTATTATAGGATTACAGTAACAGAACCTTTGATTAGTGAATAATCTCATATAGTATCGATAAAACTAATAACTTGGAAGTTTAAACCGTATTTAATTGATCTATGGTTAGAAGCTCTTCATGCTTTTTTTTTTTTATGTAAAAAAAAAAATTGACGATCACTCTCAAAATCTTGATTAAAATGATAAGAAATGGCTCAATAATTAGTGTGTGTATATATATATATATATATGGGTCAGGCTATTGGGACTTAATTTTTTTACTTAATTTTTCACACCAGTTATCCACCCTTCATCTATACTTAATCTTATAGCTAATAAAATCCTACAAATAATAAAAATAGACACAATTTGTACACAATTATTTCAATTAAAATATCTTTAACGTGAAACCCATCTCTTTAATGTTAAACCCAATCTCTTTAAACACTAAACCTAAAATAAACAATTATTTCTATCTTCTACCACGAACACAGTTAGAAAACACTAAAATATCGTACTACCCTCATAATTATCAACCAAAACGATAAAAGAAATTTCAATGTTAATTCATTTTGAAATGAAATCAACATGATAACATACAAGCCTATAATTTGCGCGTTCATCAAGCGTTCTCTTGCGCTCAGCTTCCTCTCTAGAAACCTCCAGCATTCTAGTTCTCAATTCCTTCCTCTGCCCACGCACAATGTTCCTCAACCTCTCA
>JANKKB010002623.1:2835-21660 GCA_026225775.1 Bursera palmeri
GTTCATAGTAGGATAAATGTCAAACAAATAGATTTCTTAGCATTCAAGAATTACAGTTCGACATGATTATTGTTTCATACCAAAAAAAAAAAAAAAAAGAAGATAAGCAGCAAAAATGGAAATTGAACCATATACATTAAGGGCCTTTGAGTACTTACCACAAACTATATAACTTCTGCATGACAAAGTGCTATCAATTTTGCCATGCTTCTCCCATCTTTATACTGAGTCATTATCTTGCCTGAGAAAAATTAATGGAAATTCATCATACCGTTCTGAGAAACCATTTTTCTCAGAAATGCCATCCAGTGATTGATAAACCTGGTACATTGACCATCTGTCCTTAGGCCTAGAGACCACACAATTACGTGCAATTTTCAGAAACTGCAAAATGTCCTCATCATATCCCCTTCCACTGATAGCTTTGTCAATGGCATCCTTAACTCTGCCAGACGTAGAGAGCTGAGTGACCCAATCTGCTAAGTTGGCCTTAGATCCCTCCTCAGCAGCACTGACTTCCAGAGGCTTTTGCCCAGTAACCAACTCCAGAAGAACAACCCCAAATCCATAAGTGTCCCCCTTCAATGAAGTCACCATAGTGCTAGAGTACTCCGGAGCTATGTAACCCAATTCACCGAAATCTCCATTGACAAAACTGCTCTCATCTGAAGAAGTCATAAGCCTGGCCAATCCAAAGTCCATTATCCTGGCATCAAATTCCTCATCAACAAGGATCACATTTGAGCATATGTTTTGATGCAGGATTGGAGGCTGGCACCCATGATGAAGCCAAGCTAGACCCCTGGCTGCACCCAAACCAATCCTGAACCTAGTTGGCCAATCCAGTGCGTTACTGGTTCCATGCAGCAAAGAATACAAAGTCCCATTTGGCATATACTTGTATATCAACAGCTTCTCCTCCTCCACAAGACAAAACCCCAAAAGGGGTGCCAAATTTGGATGCCTTAGCTGTCCTAGTCGATTCATCTCTGAACGAAATTGCTTCTCACCAAGTTTACAAGTATTCAGACGCTTGACTGCAAGCACTGACCCATCAGGAAGCACGGCCTTATAGGTAGTCCCTGTCCTAGTCGAAATTATAATATTTTCAGCATGAAAATTATTTGTAGCAGCCATCAAATCAGCTAATTTTACTTTCACAAGTGGCTTCTGAAACAATGAAACTTGAACAAGCTTGTGAGCCCTCAACCTCTCAGCCCAGCGGCTATCATCAACTCTCCCAATTCCATACCTTCTCTTCCTTCTCCTGGCCCATCTCAAATGGTACCACCACCACAGCCCAAATCCTAACAACAAGGATGCAGCAGCGCCAAACACTCCAGCAGCTATTATGATTGCAAGATTCTTCTTGCTCAAGCCACCACACTTGGACAAATGTCCCCCACAGAGTCCACTATTTCCATAAAATTCTGCCTTGTCGAATTTATCAAAGAATGAAGGCAGAGTCCCTGTGAGATCATTATTAGCTACAGAAAATTTCTTGAGTCTACCAAGCTTGGACAACTGGTATGGTACAGGCCCTGAAAGACGGTTATTTGAAAGAATCAAATGGTTCAAATAAGTACAGTTGCCAAGATCAGGAGGGATAGGACCTGAAAGATCGTTGTTGGAGAGATCAATAGTTACTATATATGGCAACCAAGTGCATATTTGGGGAGGGATCGAACCAGACAATTCATTAGAAGATAGATCCAGCTTCTGCAGGTTCTGACAATACTGTAAAGCTGGAGGAACCTGACCTGTCAGTTTCATTTCACGAAGTTCCAGGCTGAGTATCCGATTTTCCCTGTCGTTCCAACATGAAACACCAACAAACTTGCATATGAAACCAATAGAAGAGTTCGCAAAACTCCATGAACTCAGCTTCCCCTGAGGGTCATGTAGAGAATTATTGACACCTTCCAAGCACTTCACGTCATCCTCAACAATAGCTGACCATGCAAAAGGCAGACAACCAATCTGGGTCATCAAAACTAGCAAAAGGATCCTCGGATAGCTTATAACACGGATTTGAACCTGCATGGTGAACCTGAACCAAAAGACTTGATAAGAGTTTATGAACTTATACACTAGAATATAATCTCTTCATTAATTGGTTTATATAATAAACAAATTATTTGGATAGAAAGAAAAATTCATTGACATACACAAAGAATATTCAAGTTTACGCGTAAGAACTTTAGAATGGTTAGAAAAGAAGTTTAATAAAGGGTCAATGACTTTGATTAACAGACAATTACTAGGAGACTTGCACGTGATACTTGTTTCAATTTCTACTTTTCTGGGGAGTGCTTTTTTATAACCGGTCAATGGTTTGTGTGTGATTGATGATTACAGCTTCTTTGACTAAAAGAGGGGTTTACTTGAGAGTTTTTGACTAATTAGTTGTGGTCAGGTCCGTGGAAAATGGGCTAGTTGGACACTGCACTTGAAAAAATATTTTTTTTAAATAATTTGCGTATTTTAATATATGAGTGTATTACTACATTAGTTTTATCATGGAGATTCTGCTTTTGATGAACAGCCAATCAAATCTCTAGAATTTGGGTCTGCACACACAATTTGCCACACTGCCACTCATATTTTCTTTATTTGTAAGTGGAAAGTGTTTGTCTTGTATGGTGAGTAGTGACTTCATGACCAGTACCCTCCAAGGATGAATGTAGAATAGGTTTTTTTTTAAGCATGTTTAAAGGTCGGGGTATTTGGGTCCTCAGGAGTAACATATTAGCTCCTAAATACACTATTGGATTGGTAAAATATTAAGATGAAATCTTATATAAACCTTTAAATTATAAAATGTTTATTGATATAACATCTCATAGTTAAACGATTGTATATGTAATTATTGTAAGATAGATTTTCACTTCAATATAATTTTTGATCCAATAATATCATCGGTTGTAAGAGATATAAGATTCAATAATTAATATTAAATCAAAGAATAATATTAACGAGCACTCACTCTTTCTCTTCCTTAATATGTTAGTGGTTTGTTCTATAATGTCAAGAGTCTTTTGTTGGCCAAAAGTTGAAGATGTAGGTGGCATATAGAGTTGGTGTGGTCAAAGAACTTTGAGCCCAAGAAATGATTTTGGAAGTTATGAAGGTGCTTTAACTATCTTAATCTAGTTTTTAAATTTGAAAGCAACTTCCACAAGAAAGCCAGAATACAGAATTTTTGACACCTCACAGGCAGAATAACACAGCAACTTTAGGTGCTTGCACTACACTTTTAGTGGGCAACACAGTGTATAAAGATTGCAATATTTTGAGCCTAATACTTCCTTCTTGGTCCAGGTAAAAAGATAGCGATAACAACAGAAACAATTGGGGTGGGCCTCTTTCTACCTCTATCTTGGCTTATTGCTGAATCCATTTGGAAGCCACAAATGGGGCAAAAAGAGATTTGCGAATATAACCAGAATGAAGTTAATTTTGGAAAAAAACATGATGACAATATCTCTTATTTATGATTATGAACTCATCTTCCAATAATTTGAATACATCTTCTCCTTCAATATGGCATTGATGAGCACTCTTGGATTCTTTCCAACTAAAGATGATCAATTTGATGAAGACACCACTTGCTGTTAGAAGATAACCGATAGGAAGTTGTACAACTTCTGTATGCTAACAGAGGGAGAGTTTTTATTACTTTGTCATGCTTTCTCAACCTTATGTTGTTGGATAATCATTTGCCTTGACAAAAATTAATGGAAGTTGGTCATATTGTTCTGAGAAATCATGTTCCTGGGAAATGCTTTAGAATGATTGATAAACTTGGAACAAAAGCCATCTAGTCTTAACAAATGCAATTTTCAGAAACTGCAAAATTTCCTCACTGTATCCCTCTTCACATTGCGCTTTGTCAGCAGTCAATAGCATCCTTCATCAGCAGTTTTGAGTTGAAATGGTCTTTGCCAGTTACTAACTCCTGAAGCAGAATCCCAGATCCACACACATCCTCTTTGGTGAAGCAATTATAGTGCTAGTGCTTTCCAGAGCCATTTGACCAAATTCACCTGAATCCTCATGACAGAACTATTCTCATCTGCGGAAGTCTTCATCACCAAGGATCACATTTGAGCTTATATTCTGCTGCAGGCATGGAACTTGGAAACCATGATGAAGCCAAGCCAACCAATCTTCAATCGAGCTGACGACTCTAGTGCAGAAGCACTTCCATGCAATAATGACTAGAAAGTTCCATTAGACATAGGACCAGTTTAGGATTGCTTAAAAATAAGTAATTATTTTTGCAGTAAAAGCAATATAAGATGTCCGTGAATTCTTTCAAATCTGCTTTAAAAATAAGATGTCGTAGAAATAAATTGGCCCTGTAAGAAATTCTAAAAGCAGAAATTCCTGATATTTAGATGGCTGTTTATGCTTCTAAAATATAAAAAGTTATAATTATCTTTATAAAAAATTTAAATAGACAAAATTATTCTTATTTATTTGTAACCTACAAAATGAAAAATAAATATTTATTATAATTATAAATTTATTTTATTTTACATGTATTTATTTAATATATTTTTATAAATTTTAAATTATTTTTTGATATTAAATTAAATTTAAAATAATTTAAACTTTGATTGGCTATACAATTTATATATTATTCTTTTAATTCAGTTTTTAAGATATTATAAATGTTATTATTTATATAAAATTATAAATTAGTTGTATAGAAATTATTATAAATAATTCAAAAAAAAGTAAAAGACTTGATTACAAAATATTAATAATTAAATATTATAAAATATAATACATATATTTATTTCGATCTTTTATCCATAATAAAAGCAAAAACAATCACAATCCTAAACACCTATATCCTAATTTTTCAAAATTATTTATTAAACCCCTCTAATTTATTTTATAAGTTGTTTACTTCTCTAATAAAAAAGTAGATATTATTTATTTCTAAAGCAATAATAATCTTAAATTGACCCATAATTAATTATACAAATTAATGGACAATTATAAACCCCAGTTGATGTTAATCACATCAGAATCGTATTGACGACATTTCAAAATCAATTATAAAATCATATCTTATTACTTATCCGTTAAAAAAAAAAAAAGGAATATAATTACCGTTAGCAATAACGAAAGTTGCATTGCATTTGCATGATGATGACGACAATTCAAAATTTAAAAATCAAAATCGTGTGTCTAACCGCGCGTTTCAACGAAGAGATCCATCCAACCACTTTTAAAACCTCCTGGGAGGCCCCGCATTTCGTTGCGCGCCCAAACTCCTCCAGAATACGATACCGTTTTTTTCCTGTACAAGCACTTTCGCTTTCTCACTGGGCCCAACCGTCCCAACAGACACATTTTGTTCGTAATTAAAATCAAAGTCCGAGGCAATTTGGTCATTTAAGCAAACAGCTTTCAGTTCTTAACCGATACGGTCTGTTAAAATTTTTCTCTCAAGGACTAAAACCCTCCAAAAACACGCCGATGGAGGAATCAGAGGTCTGTCTTTGTTTTGAAAAAATTTTGTTTTTGTTTTCTGTTTCGATTAAATTTTGAAAATGTTTTTGTTGCTTTCACGTTATGATTTCGGTTATCGAAATTTTAAGATGAAAGTGTTGGTTGTTTGTTGGTGGTGGTGTAGAAAATGGTGGCACTACAAAAGGCGTACGCGGACATCATTCTGAATACGGCGAAAGAGGCGGCGGCTCGAATAATGGTGTCGGAGCGGAGAGCTGTGCGTTTTGAGCTGGATCTGAATAGCACCAAAGATGAGGCGTTTCGGCTGCTCCTCCGTTTGAAACAAATGATCAACTCTAAGGTAATTTTTTTTTCTAAATAATTAAAGTGAAAATAGGTGCTTAATCGATTCAAATTGAAGATTCTTTGGCTGCTTGTTGTTTCTTTTTTTAGATTAGTTTTTGTTTCTTCGAATTTAATTGCATTTATAAGTTTTTGCTAGCGTATAGATGAACTCAAAATGTTCCATTGTGTTATCAAATGGTTAATTTTGAACCAATAATTTGGAATTTAGCATTTTTGAATTTAACTTAAGTAAAATTAGCAGTTAGCCATCGTTTGAGATAATGTTGCTTAGCTATTGATGTGATTTCTTGTGAAACATTTTGATATCGTGAAATTAGACTCTTCTTCAGTAAAAGTAGCCTTTTTCTTTTTTTCTTGTTTATTTTTATTAGAATCTGTTTTGTCTGATTTTGTTGTAGTATTAGTTTTACGTCATTCTTGATGTGTGATTTTTCGATAGAATCGGGTGAAGCAGTACTTGAGCATCAATCTTGTTACATGGAAACCTCTTTATCCATTGGAAAGAACATCAATGTAGCTTCTTTTTTTTTTTTATGGCCATTGATTTCCAGTGTTACCCTCTTAACTAACTATTGATTCGTTCTCATTTTTATGAGTGTAACCAAGTTTGATTAAAGTATTATTCCTTTATTTTGATTGTCTAAATGATATGTAATATATGAATGTTAACATTTCCGTGATTTGCTGTCCTTTTTGCTTTCATTTATTGTCAATTTTTGTATTCAGTCATGGGCAACTCGGAAATATTGTCTTTGGAACTGTGATGTAAACATATGCTTAGGGAAAACATTATTTTATTTGTAATTCTTAGAGTTTGTGGGTCATGATACTGCATTGACTAAAGTTTGCTTCATTACAGACAAAGGAAGCAGAGATAACATCAGTAACCCAGCAAACAAAGATTGATGAGCTTGAAGCTCAACTCCATGAGGCAGAGGATGTTATAACTGATCTCAGAGCTGAGTTGAGATGGGTTAGAAATAAACTGGAGAAGGCGAAGAACAATCAATTGCAGCTTCCAAATGGACAAACAAAAGGGGAAGATACAAATTCACACACAGCTGAGCCAATTATTCCTTCTATTTCAAACTCAGGACTTGAAACTATAAATACTTCAGAAATGGAGAACACCCTACTGAATCAGAGAATTCTAGATAGTAGATTTTGCAGTCAAACACTGCAAACAAGTAATAAGGATGTAGGAAAATGTACCATACCCTCTCCAAAAATAAAAAATATGGATGTGACAAAGAGGTTTTCTGGGGTAGAAACAAAGAAACCTTTTAAGGTACGCACATTACGAAGAAGAAAGACTCGATTTGGGAAATCCAAAGCTAATTTACGAAGGTCTCGTCCTTGTCAGCCCATTAGACCTTGTCACTCATCTTCTGTTCCTTCCCGTTCCAAAACATACTCACTCAATGGAAATGTTAGATCTGAGCTGAGTGCACGCCCTCTACCTTCTGTCAAGGCTGGTAATACAGATAATATGAAAAATTCTAGTGGCTTGGATGAAAAATTGCAGCATAAGAGCAGCTTTAATGAAGATGAAATTAAGATCATTCACAAAGGGAAAAGAAACATGAAAGTGCAAAGTAGGGATGTCACAAATACCTCATTTGTGTCTCCTGATCAGCTCATCAAACCTTGTCAGACAACATCTGTTTATTCATTTACATTACGTGGTAATGTTAAATCTGGTGAAGATAGAGGAAAGATAGCTGAAAATGAGGCCAAGATGAAGCCACTGCCCCGTTTGGATCCAGGGTTGACATTAATTAGAAGCGGCGTGAATCCGGTGTCAGGATCAACAAGCGTTACTGTGAGCATTAAGGCACTTAACAGATCTAGAATTGTTCAGGATGCTTCTGAAAAGGACACAGAATTGAGAGATGAGTCAACAATGGTAAAACCAGAAGGTGATGCCTTAGATAATTCAATGGTTGTTTGCTCTGAGTTGAACCCTGAACTGGTTAATGTACCATTGGTACTTTCTGACTTGAGAGATGATAAATCATTTTTGGAAACTAACGGATCTCCTAGTAAGTCAGATAGCAATAGGTTTCTTAAATACACTTTCCAGAGAAAGCGCAAGAAAGAGTCCTTGAGCAACTCCGATGGAAACACTTCTCCTGACAAGACCTTTGTGAAGAAGAGGGCAACAGAGAAGCCAAATGATCCAGCAGAGCCACAAAAATCTTCCCTCATAAATGCATCTTCTAGGGACAGTCGACGACTGGCTCAAGTTGCCCTTCAGGTTGGTTTCTTTCTTTCTTTTTCCTTCCCATTCGCTGCATCTTTTTGAATGCATCTACAATGAATAACTTGCATGATTTTGTATCTCTGTGAACAACCTAATCCTGTGTTGAGGAATGCTTTAAGCATTACCGGTATGAATTTCGATTGCCACTTGCAAGAACAAGAACAGCAAAGTTCTATGTGTTATTTTGGATTTATATTCAGTTGAAATTGGCTTTAATATATATATGAAATCATAATAGGCTGCCTATATAATATAATGTGCACATATTCATCAAACACCAAGTAGTAAAGAAAAAAATAAAAATTAACTTGCCCTTTGGTTGAATCTCTTTCATGATAACTGTATCACATTCTTCTGAACTAGTAAAACAAGAATAACATGCTGGAAGGATATGTTGCTGATGATTATTGTTCAATCCAAGACAGACATCAAATTGTTTATTAGTAATATTATTTAAATTCCATGTTTCTGTGTTATATGTATACTTGCAATTACCATTGGCAAATGATTAAACTGTTACCTAATCTTGCTATTCTCGCCCATCTTCCGTGCAGCTCATATCTTAATCTGGGAAAAAATGGTGATGGTGAAGGTGATGACCTGTCTTAACAACTAATCTTTTCAATTTAATGGACAAAATGCCTTAATCTGACATTGTTGGCTGCATAGTTCGAGAAATACAGAGATATCAAAGTTGCATGAATTTAAATTTCATTCTGGAGATTCTTCCATTTCCATTTACATTAAATAGAAATTTTATATGATCTGTAATAGTTTCTAATAGTTTCAACTTTCAGTTAGCTCTGATTAGCCAGGAAGTGGTATTAAATATTAGAAATCTCAGTAATGATGTAATAATTTGTTTAAAAAATCGCGGCATCATATTATGTAACTCTGGATGAGGTTTAGAGGTCCATTTGCGTCCACGATATTTTAGTGCTGGGATGCTGCCCTCTTGAAATAATTATCCCATTGAAAGACGTTAAGATGTAAAGAGTGGTGGGGAAAAACTTCGAATTTACTTTCTATTTATTTGAAGAAAAAAAAAAAAGAAAAAAAAAAAAGAGCATAAGATGTAAAGAGTAAAATGGACATAGTGGGGACAATTCTGATGATGTAGTGCAGGCAGGCGTGCTATTTGGTTGTCACGTTTCTTTCAATAGCTCAAAACCATCCGGCAAAAACCTGCTAAGCAATCAGCATTACAGCCTTACAAGTCCTTGTGCTCGCCTTTCCTTCAAAAAGCATGCGCCTTTGATTATAACTTTTGAGTAGCAAACTCAAGCACTTGCCCGCTTTGTTTCTGTGCACTGCACGCATTTGAATCTGCCTCTGCCTCACCACCAATTTCTATGCTCCAGCTTTTCCCACCCAAATCATACCTCCAGAGCATATACTTGGATGATATAAAATGCCCAACAATGATAAGTTATGATTGATAACCTCAAATTGTGTTTTAAAGAAAAACACATGTTATATATATCATGGAAGAGTATATGATTTTATTACAAAAATCATTTTGATACTAAATTCAATTATTTTTAAACAATAACTTTTTTTTCCATAAATTTTCGTAAATTAGATAAAATATTTGAAGAATATTATACAGTCTTTAAGATGTTAATATGTAACACATGTTAAGACTAACTTACTCATATAAAATATATCTATCTAAATATATTTTGATCTACCAAAATCTTTGCTAAAAATGGGTCTATTACAAAAATGGATGAAGTGGTTTAACATGAGTTTGGTTTTGTGCCATTAGTAGTGGCTAAATTTTGAAGTAAACTTATCAGAGATCAAGTTGTCAAGGGCCTCTAGAAGAGTATAGTGATGCACAAAACAAGACATTGCTGAAATTTCAAAGCTGTGGGTCAGTAACATTCCTCTGTTTAGGCTATAGTGTGTAGTGTATAATGTGCACGCTAAGACCGAGTCATGCGCAAAATTACAGAGCTAAATCCTAAGTTGGAGCAATCATATGGTAACTGTAATTATGCACTTGTCTTTTATATGTCTTCTTGTCTCCCAACTTCACCTCCCAAGCTCTCAGCTTTGTTTTTTTAATTGTTTAATCTGATCACAACAGCTGGTCCCTCGTTGTGGACTCCCATAGAAAAGAAAATGAGAATCCATTAACAAATGAACCATATATATATANAAAACAAGACATTGCTGAAATTTCAAAGCTGTGGGTCAGTAACATTCCTCTGTTTAGGCTATAGTGTGTAGTGTATAATGTGCACGCTAAGACCGAGTCATGCGCAAAATTACAGAGCTAAATCCTAAGTTGGAGCAATCATATGGTAACTGTAATTATGCACTTGTCTTTTATATGTCTTCTTGTCTCCCAACTTCACCTCCCAAGCTCTCAGCTTTGTTTTTTTAATTGTTTAATCTGATCACAACAGCTGGTCCCTCGTTGTGGACTCCCATAGAAAAGAAAATGAGAATCCATTAACAAATGAACCATATATATATATATAACCCTTATGAGCTTTAACATTCTCTCATCACTTACCAAGAAAATTGAAGAGAAAAATGGAGGAAAAGAGAGAGTGTTATAAGAGGGAAACAGTGGTTGTAGATGAGAAGATATATAGAGTGTTGTTCACAGCAGGAACAGCTCTTCTGATGGCATGTTTAAAAAGGGCTATTATGATGACTTTGATTGAGCAATGGCGCTTGTGGGTCTTCCTCCTCCTCAATCTTGTACTCTTGGCTATATTCTTCACCTCCATGCACTCCACTTCTTGTGAGCAAGGTCATGAAGAAGAAGGCCATGAAAGTGTCAATGTGAAAGGAGAAAAGATGAAGAGAAAGAAACAACAATGTGGGTGGGAGAATCGAGAAAGCAGAGACAGTGTGAAGGTGAAGACAGAAAGAATGAGAAGAAGGAAACAGTGCATGCAGTCAGGATCAGTTCAAGCTGAAGCCAACAACAACTACAAGATACATGAAGAAAGAATGAATGGAAGTGAACAACACGGCATTGAAGATGATAGTGAAGCTCCAATGCTATCAAAGGAGGAGTTGAATGAGAGAGTGGAGGCATTCATTGCAACATTTAGGCAGCATTTGCTTTCAGATGCAAGAAAATGTAGAGAACAAACTTTTTCCAGGCAAAAACAAACTGGAAATTTCATCAAGGTTAACATGACCCCTTTCCACTCAAGGGGCCCAGCATCTTGATTTGCAAGTTTAGGATTAAATTAAGATTTAAGAAATTGGGTCCAAAATTCTGGACCAGAAATTTTTAATTTTTTGTTAATCCAAGTATGTCTTGTGTTCTCTATTGTTGCAGACTCTGTTTAGTTATATAGTAAATGGATTAATCAAAAGCAATTTTGCCGCTTAACTATTGTCATTAATACTCCTTATATTGGAAATGTAAGATTAGTGAGTGACACGTAGGAAATTTACAAAATGTTGACTTTGGAAACGTGTAGTCTGCTCTAAACTTTTGAGGGATAATTAATTTTCCAGCCTCAACAACAGAAGAAGGCCTCCATCACCATCATCATCTGGCATTTTTGTTACTGTGCATTCTTTCTCTGTCTTCTGATAATTTTGTCTTGTTTATAACCAAGTCAAACTTGGAGTGGAAATGTGGGTCTGGGTAGCTTTTGATCTTTAACTAAATCATTTGCTATAACTTGGAAAATGTCATTATCTTAGTTGTTTTCTTGAACTAATTATAAGATATTGAAAAATAAAGAGCAATAATAAATCTTTATTGAATGTGACATTGAATCTATCCATTTTTTAACTCATAAATTTTCGAGTTAGTAAATTTTAAAATGAAACATATATTTAATTACTAGATGAATTAATTATTTATTATAATTTTTCTAATCAATCTTTTGGATCAACTCATAATAGGGAAAGGAATAAAGGTACTTTGATTTCTTACGTTTTCACAAAAATGATTGAGGTTTCAATGTGTTATATATACTAATTTGAATTGTTGTAGCTATTATAATATATATAGTTTTTTAATCGGAGGTGTCTGGATCATTTTGGGCATACCTCCACTAAATCTCACGAGATTTTGTGTGCCCTCTGAAGTTTCCTACCACAATGAAGGTAATTAGCTGATTTTTACATTAGGAATATAGCCTTAAGGAAATATATTAAGTAGGTTCGAACCTTTTTAACATGGGAGAGAACAAACCTCTCTAGATCTAATTTTCAGGGTGTCTATTCTAAAAAAATTCCAAAAAAGGTAAGTGATCTAGCTTCGTGTGTGAATAAAGCTAAAGATATATTGCTAATACTAATTGCATTGTCTAAGGTAATTATTTGTTCCCATATATAACAACTTTTACCAAGTAAAAATCAATAATCAGAAGCAGAAGTGCTTCTTTATAAATAGTTAAGAAGATGGTGAACTTCCAATGAAGATTGAAGTCAACTTACCAGGATTCCAGATAAGCTTTGCCAGGTCAAATAATTAAACAAATCACTTATGTACAACATGTGATTTGTCTATCTTTAGTCATCTTTATCTTCTAAAAATTGATGACTTGTTTTTAATTCAACTCAACAGCATGGCTTGATGTACAATCCCATGCTTCTTATGATTGAAGTCTTATATAGCTATCAGCTCAAGGGACGTAACTGATACTTATTAATATTAGTAGTCTAACATGTATCCTGTTAAGCTCTAGATGTATGTGTATTTCAACCAAAAAAAAATTATTAAAACATCTTAAACATTATTTTTTTTATTGTAAAATTCATTAAATTCAGTAAAATTCAACATAATTTTCAATATAATGTAATGATTTATATGATTGAAATATATAGGTTTCTAAAACTTAATATATATATATATGTGTCTTTTAAAACACATGTTAAGGCTACCCTATTTCATATTATAACTTTAATATAATTTATCAACAGAAGAATGCTGAGCAATCCAATATCATAAATGATGAGAACCATCAGTCTTGACTAATATAAATACGTTCTGAAACTTACCCAAATAAAAGGAATTGCCGTAAAAAGAACCAGAAAAAAAGAGTGAGAAACAAAAGAGTGGTTGGGTTATTTTGTCATCTATTTATGGTAGTCAAATAATAGATTGAACAAGGAAGGTGAAGGCTAGGTACATACCATTTATGTTTGAGGTTGATAGATAACAACAAAGAGTACAATCTCATCCACTTCTCGTTAGAATGTCGCAACCTATTGAAAGCTATTCCAGCTGTTAATTTATTTATCTTTATTATGTCCAATAAATTTCTTTAAAAACAAAATTATAATTATTGTTCAAGGCCAAGCATCTTCCCTTGTAATCTTTAATAAATGTCTAATAAATTTATACCTCTTCACTTTTCATTTGTGCTTCAAATGCTAGGGTCTGCGACTCTGACCTAAAATTGTAGGCCAAGTTGGGCATTAACAGTGAGCCCCGGCATGGAACCTGACATGAAAACGGGCCTTTAAGTTTATTTGCTACTGTAACATGAATCTTGAGAACAAACTAAATAAATAGTTAACAATTTCAATATTGTATCATGTACAGATTTAGAGCATTTCAAATGATTAGTTTAATTTATAATGTTCTTGCAGGAGTCCAAATCCACCGCACACAAAGTGGCAGGTGCCATTACTGAGATGGGCCAGATGATCTATACTGGCTTTTGGAATGATTGGCAAGACAAGAGTCTCGGCTGCCACAAGAACCTCTCCAAGACTTGTATGCAAGATATATGTATTAATTCAAGATACTAAAAGTTGGTGAAAGAGTACCACGACTTATCTTTAAATCTATCTAGCTCGATTCTTCAATTATTACCTGCATCACTGACCATTGGATGATATGATGAATTGTTGGAGATCTGGTAGAGAGTGAGTGATCAGTGGTGTAGTTATGGTAATGGTCCATTTTTCTAGCTACCTAAGTTTACCCTATTCTATATTGGGATGTTTGACTGGTACATGTGATGCACTTGTCACGTAAAAATAATCCACAAGACATACGTGAAAAGCAGCACCACCTACCGGACTAATAATAGTCAAGCAAATGATAGAGCCTTGTGAGGCCTATATCGATTCTGATTGTCGATTCACTGCTTGCTAAATCTAAATCACACCATCAAATATGGAGGGAAGCTTCTTCATTTTCAACCAATGCAAGCTGGTGTGCTGCTGACTTTACATGCTTCTCTCTATTGGGATTATCGCTTCAAGACCAACTAATTTGTTTATAAGTTTCTGGGTTTGTCTCTTTCTTTCAGCCTCGACACTTTGAGATGGGCGATGGTTGCAATGATCCTTTACAGCAAAAGCTACGTTTAGAGTTGACATAGGTGAAACACAAGCAGCCATGCTTGGTGGTGAAAAGGTTTCATCCAAGCTAGTTAGAAGAAATTCTACAAAGTGTAACAGCAGATTCGCCATCTTCTTGTAAATTGACTACTGTATGGATAACAGCCAGAACCAGGTGAGGTCAAGATCTAGGAGGTTTTATAAATGGTTTAAGAGGAAGGAAAAGAGATCCGACCCTTACAATCTAAGTGAACTTTCAGGTTAGTTTCTCAGCTCCATTTAACCAACTAGGACTGCTTGCTGTTTCTTGTCTGGTGATCGTGTTTGCTTTCAGTTAGTAACTGATTAATTCTTCTTGTAGATGGTGGTGAAGATGATGGGGATGACGACATGGAAGACCTTTACTTTAGGTCAATGGAGACAGATCCATGCAGTACTTCAACCAATGAGTTAAGGTGAGATTTCCAACTTTCTATAACTCTTTGTTATGGGCAGTGTTGAAAGGAGAAGATTGTTTTGTTTTGTTTTATATATGATTGATGACTACATTTGCAACCGTTTATTTCAGAATCTTTGTAGGAACTTGGAATGTTGCTGGAAGATCTCCAGTAGGGAGCTTGGCTGTTGACTTGGATGAGTGGCTAAATCTAAAGGATGCTGCGGATATGTATGTTATCGGGTACGTACAATGGTTGAAGGTCATTTTATGCTCATTATCTCTATGTATTTCTGGATCAAAAGTGGGTCATTTGACAGCAAAATAACTTCTAACTAGCAGATTTCAAGAGATTGTACCTTTGAAGACTCGAACTGTGATAGGAGCAGAAGATGCAACAGAAGCAACGAACTGGAACTTGCTTATAGGGAAAACGCTGAATGATAAATACGGATGCCCTTGGTTGACACCCATGTTGAATCCAATCTCAAGTGACAACTACCAGTACATGAAAGTTCCAGACACTGTGAGGAGAGCAAGTTCTGGCAGTCATAGAGGGATTCCAATGAGAGAGTGGTTAGAAAGTCAACATGATCAGAACTTATTCGGTGGCAGTAAGTACAAGCTCATGGCAAGCAAGAAGATGGTGGGAGTGTTTATAAGTGTGTGGATGAAGAAGGAATTGCTGAGAAAGTATTGCATTTCAAATGTGAAAGTATGCTCCGTGGCTTGCGGCATCATGGGGTATTTAGGAAACAAAGGTTCAGTTTCTGTCAGCATGTCAATTGAAGGAACCAGTTTTTGCTTCATAGCTGCACACCTAGCTTCTGGTGAGAAGAGAGGCGATGAAGGCAGAAGGAATCACCAAGTCTCAGAGATATTCCGGCGAACTTCTTTCCCTCGATCGTCAAAGGATGACGACAACCCACATCCTCTCACCATCTTAGGACATGAGTAAGTGGTCCTGTTTTCAATAATTAAGGAGATTTACTGGTCAACATTAAATTGTTCCGAGATTGAAACAAGATCTCAAACGTATTGAATGAAGTTCAAGAAAAAATTATTTAACTAGTGTTTGCCACAATGATAACACAACTATTATCCATTACACTATAAAAGAAGTATGCGTATGGGATTTCATCTACTATAAGATAGATTTTCAATTTCAATTTTAATTGAAGTGTTGAAAAATTAAACGTTTCAATGATAATTCAACCATCGAGCACCTATTTTCATACTCGAAATTGATCTAAGATTTCAATCTAACCTAACAAAATTGCTTCGTAATCGAAAATATAAATTCCCAACGAAATTGAATTTTTATGTTGAACAGTCAAATATTCTGGTTCGGGGATCTCAACTATAGATTATACTTGGAAGACAATTTAGCCAGGCATCTGATAAAGAAGCAAGACTGGAGAGGATTGCAAGAATTCGATCAGCTTCGTAGGGAACAAGAAGATGGTGGAGTGTTCCAAGGTTGGAAAGAAGGAAATATTGAATTTGCACCAACATACAAGTATTCTTCCTTAAATTGCAATCGGTACTCTGGCGGAGTTCCAAGCAGATCAGGAGAGAAGCAAAGGACTCCAGCATGGTATATATAGCAAGTCAAACCATGGTTCTGGTGTTAGATTTTCACTAACAAAAAAAAGAATCGAGAGATGTAGCTTTCATCAAGTTGTCTAACTCTACAGTTCTAATTGTTCTGGTGGCAGGTGTGATAGAATTCTATGGTATGGAAAAGAAGTGAAACAGCTATCCTATTTTCGCAGTGAAAGCAAGTTCTCTGATCATAGGCCAGTCTCTGCCCTATTCTCTACTCAGGTGGAAGTCATGAAGTCTACGGATCCAAGAGGTGTTGCAATCCACACCCTTCTCCCTAGCATAATGCCCACCAAGCAGACTGTAAGATCTGGAAATCTGAATATATGAATAATCTCTTATACATCATATTCTCCCTAAAATAAAGTTGATTTGCAATTTTTTGTTCATGGTTATTTTATATAGCTATTGCCATTATTCCAGGAGCCAACAGAAACTGATAAGGAGGAGGTCAAATCTACGTTGTTATCATTGATGGCAAAGGACATGTGAAGGACGTGTAAATAGAACAGATTAAAGCGGACAAAAATGGTCTCGCGCTGATCATGATGCTGCAGGCTGGCTTGTGGGAATACGCCTCTTTATCTCTTCAATTTCTGTACTTTTTGTCCTTCTAAAAAGTCGGGGTTTTCATTACTTTGCAATACCTTAGACCCTAAGATAGGAAGAAGAGTCAATCATTTGCAATTAATTCTTTCTGAGATATATATTTATTTAACAAGATTACTACAAAATTTCCTGCCAATGAAAACAATGTAATAACGGTTCAAGCATGGAATGGAACTCTTCCAAATAGTATTAGAAATAAGCTGAAACAGTGCAAATGCTGCATTTTAATTCAAAGTATTGTAATTCTGTTCCAGAACTCAGAACCTTATCCTGACTTCGGAAGCAAATTGTGGCCACAAAATTCCAATAGAATTCCAAAACTTGCTGAGAGAAGCGCAAAGTCTGGTCCAATTCAGAAAGTCTTCTTGTTGCCAGTTAAGAAGACGTGTTTGTCATTGTAAACTATGTTAGCTGGAGCAATACCATCATTGCTATCTCATTCTGTGCTTCTAATGGACTTTCACCACAACGCGAAGAAAGAAGAAAGAAAGCTTCAAACATGATGAGTTTTTCTAATTTCTGGGCTCAGATTAAAGTTATTAAAGCTTCCCAAACTGTCCACAAAGCAGCGCAAGTTGATCGGTTAATTCAATAAGAAATAAGAGTCAACTCTCGATTTCATTGGTACCGTCCAACAGGCAATGGCATTGTTTACTTTATGAATTCCAATGATGAAATTTTCAAATATAGGTAACCCATTTTTTAAATCTTAAATGGATGAATAAAAATCTTGAAAAAGTTTTTTATTTATTTATCATTATAGACAATACCGACCATAATACTTAAGTTATTCTAGATTGTTCAAAAGTGTGAAAGAGATATACAAAGTTCTCTAATATTATTTTGCCATGAATTAATTAAGGGATAAATATATAGACACCTCCAACAATATTCGGATAAACTAAAACTCTCTTTAAATTTTAAAAAAGTAATGTAGAAACCCATAAAGTTTGACTAAAGTAACATAGATACCCCTAGATTCTTTTTTAAAACTTTTTTACCCTTATTTATCTTATTCAAAAATTAATAAAATAATAAAAGGTCTCAGACAATTACATTAATAACACAAAACCCCAATAGATTTCATTAATCATCACATAACTCTATGTTACAACAAATTTAATATATATATATTAATATTAAATAATAAATTTAGAAAGCAAGATACATTTTTTTGGAACAATTTTTTTTTGGTAAAAAATCACCTTAATAAAGAGAATTGTTAACTTAGGAGAACCTGAAAACTTTTAAACTAGCTAATCTACTCATATTTGTTTCATACTTATATATATATATTTAAAGCATTTCTTATAAAGACATGTCTTAATTATTTAAAAAAAAAATGTCACTTGTTCTCTAAGATTTTATCATATAATATTAAAATATATATTCAATATATCTATTCAATATTTTAAAATGTTATTACTTTTAAACTTTTTAGAAAAATATAAAAGTATAATATATATTTTATGTTATTTCAGCATTTAAAAAATAAAATTATAATGTTAAAAATATTAAAAATATAGTATAATGTTAAAAATATATAATTTTATAATAATTTATTAGAATGTAGAAAAAATATTATTGGAATAACTAGTTTAAAAGTTCTTAAGTCCTCTCAAGTTAACAATTCTCTTCGTTGAGATGATTTTTTATAAAAAAGTTTTTTTGTTCTAAAAAAATGTCAATTGTTTTTTTAGATTTATTATATAATATTAATATATATATATATATATATATATATTTGCTGGATTTAGCCTTCAAGAAGCTGATTAGGAAAGTCGGCTCCCATTTTCAAGTT
>JANKKB010002625.1:0-22548 GCA_026225775.1 Bursera palmeri
ACTGCACCATTGCACTTGGATTTCTGGTTGGGTTCTGGGGAGTCTGTGGATCATTGACAATAAAAGTTTTCTGGAGGCTTGCCTACTTCAAGTTCGTAGATGATACAGCAGATAAGCTGATGCTGGTTATCGCATTAAGCTTAGCACGCCTCCATAGATTTCTAAAGAATAAGAGCACTGAGGCCTAGCAATGATCATTTCATGGCAATGGAATCAATAAACCAGACATTACCAAGTTCTTTTGTAATGCAAATTATATGCCATATTTATAAGTAGATATTAGAGTTTTTATAAATTAAAAAATAAAATGATGTAACAGTTTTTAATTTTATTATTAATATAAATTTTTATTTAAGAGTAATTATACATATCTGAAAATGTACTATCAAATCATTAGTCTCAAATTATATGATATTTATTTAAGGTTAGTAAGTTTTCATATTATTTATTATATTATCTACTTTGACAACCATTAAGAAATAAGATAAAAATTCAAAAATTTAAAATCAAATTTAAGATGAATGATATTATTTTTATTTTAAGATCAAATTTTTTATTAAATAATTTATAGATATTAACAACATAATAGACTAGTTTAATATATTGGGATATTTATTTGATTCTCTATCAAGTATCAATTATTTGATCATATGGTTAAAATGTTAAATAATTTTTTTAGTAGTTGTAATTCTCATAAAAGCCCCAAAACTTCGAAATAGTTTTTATAAACCCAATGGAGAAATACGGAAGATTTTTAATAGGCGTTGTAGAATTTAGAAACCCCCAAAAAGTTAGAAATATTTTCTAGAACCCAAAGGAAAAGCCTGACGATTTTATAGCGGGTTGTAATTATTCCAGAAAGCCCCAAAACTAGGAAGAGTTTCTGAAAAACCCAACGTAAAAGTACCGAAGAGAGCAAATGGAAGCAAGGAATGTTCTACAAGGGCCGTCATTGGCTAATCTGTAAACCTGGAGCCTCAAGAAATCTTTGAAACACTTTGGTTTCCTTTCCATACTTTTTTGTAATTTGATTCATTCCATGGCTTCTTCAGAGATCGAAGTGGTTTCATTGACTGAATCAAAGACCCATCAAGCCCGAAACGACAACCCAGTTGTTATAATCGATGTTTTCTCCGCAGCTGCTTATGGGGATTTTGAGAAACTCAGAAAATTTGTAGAAGAAGACGCTGTTTCTCTCTCTGTACCGGATGGCAATGGCTACTTCGCGCTTCAGTGGGCTGCTCTCAACAACTTTGCTGATGCTGTCCAATACATTGTTGAGGTAATATTAATTGTTGAATCTCATATAGGTTTGTTTGACTTGCTTTAAATATGGTCTTGTTGGTACTTTGACTTTGCTGAATTGGGTTTGTTTTTGTTGGTTTTGGTCATGTGGGTTTGTTTCAATTTTCTAAAACATAATCTTGTTTTTGTGTATGCGTTTATACACGGCACATGGCTTACATTTTTGTATACAAATTTATGCATTTGAATGTCTAATTATGTATTATATCCTTGTTTTATACGAACACTAAGGTATCAACTGATAAGATTGATAAGAGATAGAGATTGACTGCTTCAAGGGGATGGGCGTCTGAGGTGTTTCCTTGATGTTTTTGTTTGAAATATGTTTACTTTTGTTGCAGGACTATTTATAATTTTCTGGAATTTTATGTGCATGCATGTATATGTTGTGAGCATTTGATGGATGGTGTATATAGTGGGTATGCCAAAATTAAGTGGAGATTTTTGTTTTTTATTGTTGTTGAAGCATGGGGGAGATGTCAATGCAACTGACAATAACAAGCAGACGGCATTGCATTGGGCAGCAGTTAGGGGTTCAATTGCTGTGGCAGATGTGCTCTTGCAGAATGGAGCTCAAGTGGAGGCGATAGATGTAAATGGTTATCGGGTAAATTTATTTGAACCTTCTTTTTATTTTATTTTATCTTTTATTTCTTATACTGTATGTAAGTTGATAACTAGTAATTTTCTATGAAATAGAGATATTGTCTGTGGAAGTAAAATGTAGCAAAGTATAGTTTATATTAAAACAACATATACTCATGCAAAGGTTTCACTACAGGCAGTTCATGTTGCTGCTCAATATGGACAGACAGCTTTCTTAAATCACATTATTGCAAAGTATCAAGCTGATTATGATGTACCGGATAATGAAGGGAGGAGCCCTCTTCATTGGTATGTTGTTTGATTACTCTACTGAGACATGCATTATGACTTTGAGAAAGATGCTAAACATGCAAGTGACAAAATTTAGTCTTGGAAAACACATCTTAACTCAAGCAATATTTATTTACAGGACACTATGTATTTATTTAGTAGAGTGACTGTCTTTAGTTGTCAAAAAGGTGGTTTGATAAGTAATTGCGTGAACTTGAGACAGACTGAGACAAAGTTTCTTAAAAATATTTGTAAAATTATCTATGTATATGTGTTTATGTGTTTGAATGTGTCTTTGTCGCTTTTGTGCAATCATATTTTGTTAGGACACAACCAACTTTCCAGTAATCTTCCATTTCCATGACATTGTTATTATTTTTCTAGTTGTCTCAAAGATAAGCTAGAGCTTCTAGGTCTCTGAATGTAATACTTAATTGAATTTGGGGTGGACTGAAGCATGTATAATATAATGTATCTTCTCAACCTTCTAGTAATATTCCATTTCCATGGCATTGCTACTATTTGATAGGGTAACTTGGTTGAGGTCTCTTGAAGGTAAGTTAGAGCTTCTAGATCTTTTAATGTAATCCTTGTACAAAGGAATAAAATGATTTTGAGGTAGAGTCAAAGAGTTAATTTGTCCTATTTCAATATGTATTCAATTTTATATAATGGCAGTTATCAGTTTCTGTTTCAAACAGGTTTTGATTCTAGGTTTAATACTTAAAGTTCACATTTTATTTTATTTTTGGAGTAACAAGAGAAGATTTCCATTTGTATTTTTATTTCTTGATCTATGGTGCTTTCAATAGGCATTCAATTGGGAAATTTTATAATGCTTGTTATACAATTGTTTGGCTTCTGATGCTGTATTCCAGGGCTGCATATAAGGGATTTGGAGATACGGTTAGACTCCTCCTTTTTAGAGATGCAAGCCAAGGGAGACAAGATAAAGATGGTATACTATGAGGCATTTAGTTTCCTCTGGCTTTCTTATTAAAATGTTTTTCCAATTTATAGATCTTTAAATATGATGAAAAACTATGACTGAAATGCATAAAAATGAAGGATGATTTACGGTGTCCAGAAATAATATATATGTCCATATGTGTGTTTTGAGTATTTAAATAGTGAATCTGCTGCATTATAATATATCCCTGTGACTGAGACTACATGTTGATTTGTTCTATTGCTTGTAGTTTGAAATTTGATGAAACATTTCCTCATATAGATAGTGAATTTGATTGAGACTCTGTGGTGTAGGACAGTGAAAAAGAAGAGGGTACAGAAATGAAACTAGGAGAAGAGGCAGAAAAAATGGAGCAAAATTAGGAATGCAATAGGTTAATAATAAGATTTTTTTTTTTTTTAAATGTTTTCATCATTAACATAAAACCTATTAATAGGCTTAAATGACAAGATAAATATCGAAGCAATGCAGAAAAAATCCTAAGCTTAAATATAATCCTAAGCATAATCAACATTACCCAAGATAAGCCTAATCATAGCACATAGAACTCCAAAATGAAACATAATTCGAAAATATAATCCTAGAAATATTATTTCTGAATTTTCAAACCATATAACATTATTTATGCATTATTCTGATTATTGAAGTTTACTTGCTTTAAAGTTTAAATGAAAGGTCTTTGACCTACCTTATCTGATCAGGAGAACAAGAGCCAAAAGAAGATAATTGACCTAAGAAATTGAGTGATATAACGGCTGAAGGATGATGCCTGAATAGAAAGCAACATCCATAGTATCCTTACTGGTGCTGCTGTATGTACCTTCTTTTATTTTCTAGATTACTTGTAGCAGAGTTGAATATGTCATTGTTTTACCTTTGAATAAGAAAACATTCAGTTGACTAATTAGGTTGCCTTTTTGATCTGCCATCCTTGTACAAAATAGGTGCAGTTAAATGATTGATGTGCTCTTTGGAATATAAATTATGGGAAAGTGATATTTTTAAATCTAAGTTTGATTCTAGTTCCTTAGTTCCTATATATGTATATATATCCATTAATGAAGAATTTTTGCTACTGACTAAGGCAATAATTTCATCAAACAAAATAAATAACAATGCTACTAGAGCCAAACTAAAGAAAATTGATATACGTACTGTCAAGTACCTAGTTCATATCTTTTATTTAATTTTCATGACCATTGCCAGCTTATTGTTATTTGTTTATTAGTAGCGGAAGTGTTGATTTGGTTTTTGATGTTGTCAGGGTGTACTCCTTTGCATTGGGCTGCATTACGAGGAAATGTGGAAGCATGCACCGTGCTTGTACATGCTGGCACAAAACAGGAATTAATGGTGAAAGATAAAGCAGGATTTACTCCAACTCAGCTTGCATATGATAAAGGTCATCAGCAAGTCGCCCTTTTCCTTGTACGTGATTTTATGGTGATGTAGCCTTAGTAAGCATGTTTTTTTTCAACTGAATTTAAACCATGTCATAGGGATTCTTGTATCTAAAGGATCTGAGGTCTGAGGGTCCATCCTGCTATTACTAGGTTATCTTTTGGAAGATCTTAAGATGTGGAATAGGTTTACAATTGAGTCAAGGGTCCATTATTATTGCATTAATGCTAAGCCATAGCAATTTTAAAAAACTGCCTCTATACATAGCAGTAATGTAAAAAATAATGGAAGGACCCTTAGACTCCAACTTCAGTGAATTCTTCTATAGTCATTTCTTTGTTCTCATGTTCCATTTTCTTTGTTTATAAAATCATATATACAAAAATTAATTAATTTTATATGTTTTTCCTTTAAACTGGTAATGAAATTCTGTTTCCATTCATGCAACTTATTTTAGCTTTGAAAGCTTAATCATGACGTAGAAATGGCTGTGGAGGTTGAGTTTAAAGAAGTTAAGATTTATGGAGAAGCATTATTTCAGATGACGTTGAACAGCCTAACAAAATGTGTAAAATGCAGAAGGGGAGGTTTTGCTAAGGAGTCTATTTCCGTCATTTTTTCACTTTTAATCTTTATCGTGTTAATGGGTGCTAAACAGATGGATGCAGAGGAGGCGTATAGCAAAATGATATAATTCCCCATTGTTTAGCATATTGATAACCAATATTAACATTTATGTTTTAGATTTTGGGTATTGGGGGTTTGTTTATGTTATTGATAAACAAAAATTGCTTGTTAGAGTTTTAAGTTTTACTCTTTTCATTTTTAACCATGGAGTTCTAAATAAACTATCAAGATTAAGTTCTTGTTAAAAATACCAAGCAGAAACATTTTTGAGAGTTAATCTAGTATCATATTGGTGGGAGTCAAGAGATTTGTCGGATATAATATCCCAAGTGGGTGGTGTCATGGGATTTAGGTTCTAACCTCTTGATTGGAACCAAAGGTCTTCAACCCAACCCATAGGATTCACCATGCAACAATTCTAACATGAATAGATGCTCATTAATTGATAATTATTTTTAAAAGAAAGAAAATCAGACCAGTAGGGCTAGTATGTAACTAAGTAGCTACTGATGTGCATTTTGAAATAAATTAGACATTATTGCATGATTGCTTGAATGCTAGTCAGGTTTCTCTTGTTTGCCCAACAATCTTACCTTAATTTCTCATATCCATTGTTCATAATCTCCAAAATAAAAATAAGCCAAATTATATGGTACTTTTAAAAAACAATTATTTTTTCAAAAACTTTCATATCATAGCCACCTGCTCGACAACTCGACAGAAATGAGTTTTGAAAACTGTAAAGCAAGTGGTTATGGCATTTAAATTTTTGAAAAAATAAAATAAAATTTTAAAGTCCCCTATAATTTGAGCTATTTTCTAATTAACCGTATATTTTTTGTTCATTACTGGAGTGGAGTGGATAGGTTATATTGTGTGAAATGAGCTGTAGATTTTTCTTAACTTTATTTTTCCTGAAGATAGGATTACTATCATCCTTATAATCTTCTGGAGCCAGCCCTTTGGTTTCCTTCATAGTGGCATTCTTTAGAGTTAGAATGTGAAGGGTTGTAGACTTCTGAAGAGGACAAGTGTACAGAAATTGGGAAAAATTACCTCTAATTAAAATATGAAACTTGCTTATACAACCTGCATTGATTTATCCACAAGCAAATAAGGGGGCTTGCATACGACTCCTGGAGTATTTAATTTAAAGATTATTATTGTTGCCATTTCACATTCGCTTGTGACTGATGCTTGTTACTTTATTTCCAACCTTGGCTTCTGGAAAAACTTTTAGTCATCTTCTTTTCATAATATCTATATTTTAAAACATTGCTGGATATTCACAACTGGTATCAGTACCCAACCAATAACAGTTTTGTCCTTTTTTTTTCTGTATATGGCTCAGTCTAATGCACAGCGGGTGCATAGCAACCGGTGGAGAGACAAAATTTGTGGTGGGAAGACGGGAGATAGTGGTTGTGCACCTATTTTGTTTTGTATTATTGTTGTTTCGATCATCCTCTTCATCAACTCAGTTGTGGCAGGTAAGCTATGGTGTTTTAAAATCTCAATTGGTGTATTTGGATGTTAATTGTGACTGACTCCTTATATCTCATGCTAGCTCCTAATCTGACAAAGGTAACCGCTGTTGTTGGACTTTGGTCATGGACTGCTGTTTCCCTAGCTTTTGGTGCACTTTTAATGTTCTATAGATGTGCGAGGTAATTTTGGACATTCATTTGGAATAACTGTTGTTATCTATTTCTTCCACCCAATGTTTCTTTAATGTTTTGAGGATCGTAGATCTCTTTCAGTGAAATTGACTTAACATTAATCCGTTGGTTTGACTATTTTCTTGTCTCGGTGACATTTTCAAGACTTGATCATTCTTATTCCTATGGTCCTATATTTTATTCATTTGTTGCTTGGTGGCCGACTTGTGATGTTTTGGGTAGGTATGCTTCCATTTAGTTTGTGTCATTTATCATATTCTTCCTTTTAGTTCATCCCCTATTACAGCTGTTCTCTACCACCTCCTATGCTAATTCTACTGACAAGAACTGGTTATATTTTGTTGGTCACTGGATTTTTAATTTTTTGACCAAAGCTCTTCTTTGGAAAGTGCTAGACACTATTGAAAACCCTCACTCTGTTTCAATCACCTTTTTTTAATACAATCGTTTGGCTGTTGGATATGCATTCAGTTGTCTTATAGCCCAACCTTTTAAATCTAAAGGTTCTCTTTTCTATATTTCTATTAGGTTTATGTTCCACATGTTTGAAGGTCTGACTATATATTGTTAAACCAAGTTTGCTATAGGCATCATGATGTGATATGAGTGCCTCTTTTTCTTTTTCTTTTTTTAAATTTATTTATATCATCGAAATCTTAACTAAAATTGATGTTTCCCATGTGTCACTGTCAGTATGGCAATTGCTTGTCTTGAATTTGTGTTGTCATTATATATTATCTGTTCCTGTTTATTTTGATAACCGCAATGATACTTTGCCACTGACTCATTATTTTGTTGTTTAAAATTTGGAAGTTACTTATGTGATAGAATCTTTCAATTGCCTGCAGTAAAGATCCAGGTTATATTAAAAGATTAGAAGAGGTGGATAACCATAGAGATTCACAGGTATGAAATATATTTTTTTAAATGGAATATGCTACCATTCTTACTATTAAACATTTATTTGAGCAAAGATGATGAATACTTGTTCAGACATGTGACATGTTTATTGCTTTTTCCTCAGCCATTAATGATATACTGACTTTTGCAGGATCCCTTGTTGACTATTGATCTAAACAATTCCTCTATATGGACAGGAAATTGGTCTCAACTATGCCCTACCTGCAAGGTCTATTTGATGAACTTCTTCTTTGCAAAGAACATAAATAAATATAACATTGCTGACTACTTATTTATATGTTAATTGTTATGCTGCATTGATTTGATTTTGTAATTTCTCTCAAATTGTAATTTTCAGATAATTAGACCTGTTCGCTCTAAGCACTGCCCTTCATGTAAGCGCTGTGTGGAACAGTTTGACCATCACTGTCCATGGATCTCTAATTGTGTGGGGAAGGTGAGAAGTTGGTTTAACTATGTTAGGATAAAGAATAAAAGGTCTATATTATGGCTTAATAAGTTTTTGACTTTGTTAAGACAAACTCACATGAAAATAAAGTATGGTGCAATTGCTACCATCTTATATTTCTTTTCTACCGAGAGATGCAAACTCCCATTGGATCCCACATCACATTTTATGTAGATAGAGTTTCAAAATGTCATCTAGACACTAGCAAATCAGAGTGTTGTCTATGGCTTTTGGTGGCATACAAGCATGACGATATATAATAGAGTATTGTATATATTTATATTGTAGGGGGCATTATGAAAGACGCCATTATTGGTGTTAGATAAGTCACTCATACAGGTTTTAGGTTTGCAAGCATGATTCACCGTACAATATGTTGAGAGACAATATTAGATTGGGCATTGGGCCTGATTTGGAGGTCTATGACATTTGTTTCTCGTGCTCTTCATTGCAGGTTACACTTTCGTATTTGTTTCTTTTGTTGCTTGTTAGAGGAATGTTTACTACCGTTTCCACTTTATTTGATTTAATCTGTTCTTGAATGATTGATTTAGGGTGTTTTATGTGACCTTGTTTCAAGCTCTAACTTTTTTTTCCTCTTTTTTCTGCTCATCATTTATCTTATTTCATTATTTTGATTCTTTCAGAGGAACAAACGGGACTTCTTTATTTTTATATGCATGGGAACTTTGACATCACTCATTAGTGGTGCCATTGCAATTCAAAGTATGTAATTTGCATAGAACTCCATCTGTGAGGCCTCTTAAATGTTCATGGACCTGTATTGTGATGCTGTACCAAATTCTTTCATCTGCATGAGATAATGGAACTATGTTTTATTTTACAGGAATTTGGACAGCAACACCATTCTTCCCGTCTGAAGAAACATGGATTCACCATGTTGCAGTCCAGCATCCTGGCATTGTAGCATTTCTAGTTTTAGATGCTTTCATTTTGCTCGCTGCTACAACTTTGACCACAGCACAGGCTTCCCAGGTAATTGACTAGATATTATATGACCTTCAATTAAATTTTATTGCCACCAAGTGGGTATTCTTTTTTTATTATTATTATTTTCAAGTAAGGGTTATTTTGTCAAGGTCACGGACTTGCAAGTTCACTTTGTACATTCCCTCTCTTTTTTAATTAATATGTGAATATGGGTCCATTTTTAAACCAATATTGTCATGTTACGGAGTAATACTTTTGACCCGCTGGTGAAACTGGATACTAGAGGAAATTGGGACTTAGTAGGGTGTAGTAATTATTGTACTTATTAAACTAGATGAACAAAAGTTCAGCCAGTAGTCCCCAGTTTTAGGCTCGGGCAGGTTCTCTATTCTATATGTGAGACGTGATGTTAAGGTGCATCTTCTTGTTTATAGATGTCTTCCGTTTGTGATAGCTGATACTGCTTCCAAGTATTGATAATGTGTTTCTTAAGAAGGAAAGAGTTTTTCCTAAAAAATAAATAAATAAGATGGGTGTGTAATAGTGATTGGAGCAGTGTCTTTAAGGTGCGTGTTTGCTTGGGTTAGCTCAAATGTTAATTTATAATTTCCTTGTTTGTTGCTAAGTTATATGAAGGCTTGTGCCACAAGGAAAACCTGTCACTTAGTGACCTTAGTCACCTGGTTGCCTTTTGTACTATTTTGTTGAGGGCTGCAGATTTGCAAAAAGACTGGCAATGTAATGATCCCTCTACCGCTGAAGTTATTGGTCAGTCATATACAATAGGACTGGTTTCATCGATGGACAATCATCTCAGTTCCCTTATATTTTCAACCTTGTGAACATCCATGACATTCTTTTAAACTAGGTGTAATATAAAAATGCAATTGCCATATTTGAACTTATTAGTGAATAATGTTCTCATTCCAATATTGCAGATAGCCCGTAATATAACCACCAATGAATTGGCAAATGCTATTCGATATGGGTATCTTCGTGGTCCAGATGGGAAGTTTCGTAACCCATATAACCATGGTTTTCGAAAGAATTGCACGGATTTCCTCCTTCAGGGATACACAAATGATGACGAGATTGCTTGGCCTCCATTACAACAGGTTGCCATGTAGAATTATTGGCTCGACATACTGGTTCTACGATGGTTGGTTGTTGCTCCCTTGGTTGTGTATAATGCGGAAGAAACTCTCCTCATTGCAGCAAATTCTTGTTAGACCCCATGCATGTTGGTATATAAAACCTTTAAGTCATTTACCAGGTACTTCTCAAATTGCTTTATGTGTACATTGCGATACTTTGTGATAGAAAAGAAATAAGAGCCTTTGATTTTGTTGTTCATTCAACGAAATTGGTACTCTTAATACCAGTGTAAAATGACTTGGTGCTTAAAAAATTTGCGAGTATTGACACTGTACAGTTTGTAGAGAACTAACCATCACTACAGACGTTAGCTTGATTGCATTGATAACTAACTGGCAAGCCATCTGCTAGCAGATACAGATGGTTGTATGTTGAAGAAAACTGGGACTCACTATCAATTAACACTTTGATCTAAAGTAATAAATTATTATCAACGGCAATTTAGGTTGAGTGTTCATACTCATACCAAGAAAATTATTGATAATAATACAAAAATAATACAAACTTTTCATTCCATGGGGAAACTCTCTTGCAACTCATAAGAATCCCACATATCAGTTCAATATTAAACAAATTCAACAAAGATACTAGACCACTCTCAAACTTGATATAGCAGTACAAATTGTAAATGGGCGCAGAGCAAATTTTTCAGCTCTGCTGTATTCCACTTGGCCATGTCTGATTCTTCACAGGTTTTAAGATTGCTTCAACCTCTAATAAGGCTTCCTGATCCTTTCCAAAAAGTGCTATTTCTGTAGCAGCAGCAACATTTTCCTCCACCTGAGTATCAAAAGATTATATATAACTAACAGGCTAGAGATCAACTTGATGTTATTTGTAGCTTATGCTGTATTAGACCATGGTTAAAATCATTCTGTACTAGTACTGAACATACTAGTTTGGACATATGAACCCTCAACTGAAGGCAAAAAGTAACTAAAAAAATTATGTAACTTCAACTAATGAAACAATAAGAATTATAGGAGGAAATAATTTTACTGAGAATGAAGTTAAGGAAAACTTATATTTACATCTATATCCGGATATAATGATTAGATAAACAAGAGGATGATAAAAAAAAAAGGATAAAAAGTCATTAAATCCATGCAAATGGAAGAGAAAAATGTAGCATAAACTTGTAAGAAGAAAATTCAAATTCAAATATTTTTTGCATAGATAAGGAAATTGTTACACGAGAAATGTAGATTATTTTTCCAGAAAATTACAATAAAAGGTTTGCAGTCAGATGCGTCTTATCCAAGCACGTCCATATTTTGCTGGTCTAGTTACACAAGATTTGCCTTCACTTCTAAAAATTTTTAGAGCTCACATGTATGTCGGTGATAAAGTGTAGCACACAATAGAAGAGTGACATTATACTCGTATTTGTTATTGTTAAAAACTTCTCAAAGAAATTGGTCCAGTATGCAAATTCAAAGTGACAGGAACGACTGGATAATTTCTTTTACTTAGATTAAAGACATTTAAAGGAAAAGCCGGAAATCAGAACAAAATGTATCCTAAACTGCAAAAAATCCCATAAGAAATTTTAAAGAACCAGTACTTAAAGCTTGTATGATAAAGAAAATGAATCAGTTACGCAAAATGATAAACTATAACCTGTCTAACAGAGTTCATGCCAACCAGCACCGATGAAATATCCTTATTTGACAAGCTGTATTGCATGGCTAACTTTGAAATGTTCTTTCCCTTCTCTTTACATAAGGCAGCAGCAGCTTTGCATGCAGACTGTAGGGTTAAAAACACAGTAAATAAGGATTGATTAGATGTCAATAACATACAATCAATCTAAAGTTCTGTTGCTAATCAACCTTAGAACTATAAATAATGATTGATTAGAAGTCAATAACATACAATCAATCTAAAGTTATGTTGCTAATCAACCTTAGAACTATCTACCCAGAAAATACTTCATATAGTTTTTTTTTTTTTTTTAATATAATTCTTACGAACTTTATTGATATCTTCTTTCATACACTTGTTCAGCTACTAGAAACTCATATGTAGCTCTGTATGTAGATGTATACGAGTGCTTGTGTTTGGGAGAGCGGTAAGGTTCATAGAAGATAATTTTTGTGGGTAATGTAAAAGTATAAAAACTTGCCCACTTAACTACCACTGGATCATGCGCTACTTCAGAAAAAAGAAAAAAAAAAAAAACACACATACACACACACGCACACCATGCACACAAACACACAGAATAGATTTTTGGGAAGAGAAAGAGCACCTTGAGCTCAGCTGAAGCTGGGTGCCACTCTGGAGGACCATTATCTGTAAGAAGTCCCATTGCAAGAGGAGATGCACTAATTACACCTACACCCTTGCTCTTAAAATAAGGCAGTAGATCCTCCAATGTTGAATCATTAATGCCGTAATGGCAGTATGAAAGAATCACATCGACACTGCCAGGGGGCACCCGATCGAGCACATATGTAAAGACATCCAAGGGAAGTCCAGTAATACCAATGAAACGAATTTTCCCAGCTTTCTTCAGTTTCTGAAGGGCAGGAATTGTCTCATTGACGATCTGTAATTAGAACCAAAATAAACCAACTTAATCTCTAAATTACATTCATTTATAATACAAATAGTAAAAAACCAAGCAAATATGAAAATCCAAATAAATAAAGTTATAAATCAAGGTTTGTAAAAGAAAACTAGATACTCCATAACACGGACCTGATCAAGAGACCCAAATTCAATGTCATGGCACTGTAGTATATCGACGTAATCCAGCTGCAACCTTGCCAAACTCTCATCAATACTCCTAGTCACCCTCTCAGCACTGAAATCAAAACCTTCAACGTACCGCCCACACTTTGTTGACACAATGTACTCATTTCTAGGAACTTCCAGAGCTTTGAGAGCCTTACCAAGCATCTTCTCTGACAATGTCCCTCCATAATACCTTCACGATGGAACAGAACGATAAAAAATTAGGCAAGAGGTGGTTTGCAGATTCAGAAAAGAAAATCTTTCAAATCTTTCGTAAACACTCTCAAAATTTCTTTCTTCCTCAAGAAACAAATCGAAGACTCACAACTCAAAGTTCTTTCCTTTCCGCAACATATTCTTAGCATCAAATCACACTTCAGAAAAAAAATTCAATAATCGAATTTCTAAGATTAATTTTCTTATCACCATCCACTATTCTCTCATAATTTTATAAAAAAGGAAATTCAAGATCAAAATTTCTGATTCGATCCCGTTTCTTCCCACAAGTATTCATGGAAAGAAAACAAATTCACTTGATGCCACTAAACAGAAAGCATCCGAAATCCAATTTCTTCAACCAGATTTCATTACCAATCAAAAGGGTTCTCTCGAGCACCCAAAAAACGTTAACTTTAAAAAAACAAAATGTAACTTTTAGAAGTTTAAACAATGACACACAAAAATGAGACATACGGAGAGGTGTCGAAGAAGTTGATGCCGAGGCGGAAGGCTTCACGAACAGAGGCTATGGCATCGTTCTCGGAGACGTGTCCGAAAACGTTGCCGAGCGGGGAGGCACCAAAGCCGACGCAGCTGAGACGGAGGCCGGTGTTCCCCAAGGGTCGCAACTCCATTTTGCGAAGAGGGAGAGCCATCAAGTCGAGTCTTAGGGATTCGAAGTTGTTTGGGAAGTGGGAAAAATGTCGTTTTCCCGGAAAATGTTAACGAACTGTTAAAGGGAGGAGTGGCCGAGTGGAAGGTGATGAACTAACTGTATCCCTTCCCTTAGTTAAGTAGATTGCAACGAATTTTCTTGGGGGTCCCACTTACTGTATATCAATTTAAAAAGGGGGAAAATGACAAAATAGTTAAGTATTGGGGGTTCTGAAATTTTACAATTCAGGTCTATCTTTTTTTTTTTTTGGAAAAATATTCTGACACTGACACCCCTGATATTTGAAACTAATAATTCTAGATCTAGATCCACAGGTTTCATAAATTAATATTTTATCTCTATATTTAATATCCACATGTTATATATATATATATATATATATAAAGTATCTGATTTATCCTTTTTAAGTATCGAACAACCTCACTTCTCCTATTTTCAATATACTAAATTTGATTCCAAAATCCTGAAAGTTTATAGTATTCGTATGGACACTTATGCGAGGTGATCGTATCAATTTTATACGATTTTAAGTTCTAAACCACTTTCAAAATTTTATGATTTAAGGTTTAATCTATATTACAAATTATTTTCAGAAACAAAGAGTTGTCTAAAATTAATTATTTTTTGTATGATTATTCGTATACATTTTTTTATTATCATAATTTTATAATTTGTGGACAAATTGATTTGATTTTCCAAAGACGGGTTATTCAATTTTGAAAAAAAAAAACACATTAGGCATTTTCATTTTTTGTATATGATTATTCTAAAATTAATTATTTTTTGTATGATTATTCATATACATGTTTTCAATTTTTGTACACATTAGGCATTTTCATTTTTTTGTATTTAATGTAAATCTCGGGATATATTCCTGAAATTTTTATAGATGAAATTGCATTTAATGAAAATCTTGTGGATAAAATGTTAGCTTCTCAAATCAAGATATTAATTTTAAAAACCTTTGGGTACAAGTAAGTTAAAAAAAATTTAAGGGTGTCTGAATTAAACTGAAGTCTTAATATATATCTAAATGATATTTTTTTTAATTTCAACTTCTAAATTAAAATATCTTAAACTAACATTTTTACAAATCTATCCTTATTAATATTGTTTTATATAGGTAGTAATGTTTGTTAATACTTGACATATTAAAATATTTACAAATTGATATTTTGATAAAATTTCTATTAAAATATTTAAATATTCAAAAATTATAATTTTAAGTGTTTTATTATTTTTTCTTAAAATATTAATGATAATAGTTTGTATTCATATTTATTTAAGAATGTATTATTTTGTAAAAGTTCTTGACAAATGGTTCATAAATAAATTAGATAAGCATATTTTAAGGAATTAGGGATGACATAAACCTTTCGGACTTCAACATTATGATAAAAGAACAAACATACTAAAATGTCTAAAGATTAAGAATCAGTTAAATTCAGACTTCAGATCAAAAGACAAGCACTGGCTACATATCAATAATAATTTATTGAGCTTGTCGAACATTTGAAGTATATTGAATGATCTAAGAATCAAAGAGATTTGCCTTACTAATTTGGATTAAAAATGAAAAGTTTATGTATTTTGTTCAATAGAGAGTAGAAAGCTTTGTGGATGTAACAATATCGTGGATCTAAATCTATTAAGGTTTTAAAAATCTAGTTTTGAATTATTAAAAATCGATGTATAAAATTTAGTAGAATTTATAAAAATAGTTTCTATCTTTGAGTGTAAGTTTCTTAGTTTAAAAAATTTTCATGTCATAATCCTCAAGTCGTCGAACTAACTTGTCGTGTTGCCGAGCTCGCCTGCAAGCATGGCCCTAAGCTGCCGAGGATAGCTCAAAAGTAGTTGTGAAGCTAGTAAGTTGACCTATCGAGCTACCGAGCAAAGGGCTATAACATTAAAAAAATTAAATTAAATTAAATGAAACGTATTTAAAAGTATATATTAGTGGCCGAATTCCAACCAAAATAAGGTTGAATATGGGGACAACTCTCAGGAAATTTCCATCTCTTTTCTCAAAAAAGCTAAAATATGTCGATATAATTTACCTTTATATATATATAAGTACAACTAATAATTCCAAGATTCTACATTATCAAGAGAGTGGGAGCATAAAATATGAAAACTAGTAATATTAAATATGATACCAACAATATCACTAATAATATCAAAAATCAAATAGCAACATCAAATGTAGAACATGTAAGATAAAAGATTGATATAATAGTGTAATATTTTTTAAGATAGTCTTAAGGTTACATGTTTAATACCTGATTACGTAGCATTTCTCAAAGATTGTATAGTTTCATCGCAAAAATCATTTTTTGATGTTGCATTAATAAATTTTAATTAATAAATTATTTCTTTCAATAAATTTTGATCAATCACTATATACAATCTTTAAAAAATATTATATAGCCTTCAAGGTGTCAATATATGATAAATCACTTTTAAAACTACTCAATAAAAATAATTTGTATAATAATGTATTAATAATAGAACAATTTCAGATATGGACCAAAACTAATGGATGCAATTTTAAAATGACTAAGGCCTAAATTTTTTTTATTCTATGGCCCTTTGCTCAATGTTCAACAACATTCGACAGTGTCCAACGGCTGTCGATTGTCAAAAAAATTTTAAAAAAACCGAACAATTATACAATATTTATGGTATGTAACATCTTAGGATTAAATAAATACTACGTTTATAGAAACAAGGACTGTAAATGGACCTGAACAATTAAGAAATATTTGAGTACCTAAAAAGGTCAGTTATATCAAAGTAATTATATTGGAGCTGAGCCGCATAGCTTCTCATCTGTTATGATTTGGCCTTTTTTATAGAAGATATGGGTGCACAAACCCCTTTCTTCTATATTTTCAGAGAAAGAGAATTAATATATAACCTATTCGAAGTTGCCACCGATATAAGAATGATGCGTAATTATTTTCGTATCGGAAGAATAGCAATTGATTTACTCTATGGTTGGATAGATAAATGTTTGGATTTTTGCGATTAGCAACAATCGGTAACATCTGACAATAACAATGTTTGATAACATCTCTGCCTAGCATTTAATGATGGATTGGTCAATCAAAATTTTTTGAAAGTGGATTATTTTTTAATGAGATCAAGGAATCCTTAATAATATTGAACATGAGACTGAAGGGAACTTTAAACAAGAGATTTTGATAAAGGTGGTAGGTGGATATTCCTCCATGGATGGCCCATATTTACAGATTAGGGACACAAAATAATTGAACCACACGTGCTCAAACAAATCTCAATCAGCAAGTAATTCCAAGTTCAAGCAGCAGCCTCTTCCTGCTTCCTGGTAGAGTCAATAATCTACTGGGCCAGCGGAAAAAATTGGGCCTCTGGAGACCTGATCCAGTGAAAACCCGGGTGCTGGAGAAACCAGCCCAAACTCTGGCCCGAAACAACCCAGACCAATCTCGAATCTTGTGCCACTGTATCAATAGACTCTAGCCCAACCCAGTGTCTAAGTTGACTCCATCGTTTGGTTTTAACCAAGTATTTCATGTAGGTTTAAGCTTGTTAATAATTGAAAGATAAGAGTAAGTTGTATAAGTTTTACCAATCTGTGAAGTGTCGTGCTGATCTCCCAAACCAAAGAAAGATTAACACAAAATTATAATCTAATAGGTGAGGCTATCAAAGCTAACCCACCGACAAATAATTGATTCATGTTTGAGTGTTACACCTAAGAGTATCCTGTCAGGGTCTCATAACAAGTCCTCAATCATTTCACAGGCTGGCAAGTGTAAGTTCAACAAAGATTAATGCAATAACCAGCTTATTCAATTCTGGACTCAACTCTTGAACATGGAATCAGCAGCAAAGTTCCTGTTTTTGGGTTGTGTGGATCCGTTTGGATTTTGGAGAGCAACCCAAGTGAGTAAAGTTTTTGGTTCTAAATGCTGAAATGTACAGTTTGTGATATTATTTGTCTTAGTAAAGAAATGAATAAATGTTGCAGCACCGTCGGTAGGCTTCTGTCATGAAAAGTCAAAGTGAAAAGTTTACGGGAAAGACAGATGTTTTGACCTTAATGGTTTTTTGTTGGACTCTTTATTCTTTGAATGGTCACTTCTCAATTCACATGGATTTAAATTGTCTAATCTCTTTTTGGTACGTGCATTGGCCTATTAAATTATTGGTCTTAAAGTTCAAAATATATTCATACTCAAGATCTCAAAAAACTCATCATAGAGATGAAGATTGATTAGATGTGAGTAAAATATCATAATCTCTCTCTTATTTATCTGATACAGATTAGTTAAATACCAGGTAAACTCTTAATCTGTAAACTCAAGTTTTCGATCAAAGATGTTTATCTAAAGTTCATAGCAAATAATATATTGATACATTGATCACCACTCACAATATCTTGACAATTTAACCTTAGTGTAACAATAGTATTTTGATAGATTTGATTGACTAGTTCCAAGAATGTGATTTTAAGATGCTTAGGATACTCGTTGACACCGGGATGCTCATAGTGCTTAAAACGAACAATATCTTAATGGTGGAAAGATTGTATTATCCAACTTGTATTCAACTAGTAGGAGATTTTTAGTTATTTCAATAATAAATATGTGTAAATTATTATCCAAAGAAAATAAAATTTGGTTTTACTATTCAACACTCATTATCAAGACTTTGTATAGTCCAGATAGTTAGAGATTAAAAAAAGATAATTAGATTGAAAATGAGGTGTTTGAATTGAAAGTCACCCTATTAAAATAGTATGCAAGTGTTTAGGTGGTTTCAAAGATAAAACCATGTAGATTAGGTTCAAAAAAGATAAAATTATACTTTAAAAGGAGTATGAAATGGAGGTTAATATAAACAAACTAATAAAGCTTAGTAGTTCCTAAACTACTCGATCAGTTAGACGCGTTTTGAGAGCTTAGAAAAAATATATAATAAAGGGGTTGGCTTGATATGATCGAGACATTGCGAGGGACCACATGTTTGATAACTGGTTTGTGATGAATAGCAGATCTTGTATAAAATTTCAACACCCAGTTGGTGGTAAACCTCCTCTAAAGTCCACAAAACAACAAAAGTGACTTGTTTATGGTATTATTTTGTCAGCAAAAACGACCCACTAAGATACATAATATATATGCTTTTGTTTTATGTGGCATATAAAATTTGTGAGTCAGAGGAATCAACTTTCTGTAGCCTTTTCACATCAGCAGCCCGTGAGAGAATGTGTTAAGACTATAAAAGTTGAAGCAGCTGGAGAGGTGGCTCCTGCTTTACTGGAGGAGCTTTGTGAAAGGAAGGATATCTGGGGTTATTATTATTGAAGGGTGAGTGAGTGTTAATACTACTATATAGTATTTATGCTCTCCTTTTCACAAGTACTTTGGATATTAATGATGCTGCAACTAGGAAGTCTTGAGCATTTATAGAAAACATTCTTGTTGGCTGTGTATAGTCTAGAAAGAGTTTGCCTATTCTTTGTCATACAAAGGGGTCTTAATATTTGTGTTTGTGGGTGTGTGTTGGTGGTTTATAGTTTTGCTCACCTACTTGTTTATATAACTTCTGGATAAGCCAGAAGCTGCATTTAATTAAGTGCACTCTTAAATTTATAGGTTTCTTATGCAAATTATTTCAACAGGATCTTTCAAACAAAGAGAAGCATTCTTCACTCTTCAATGGAGATTTCATCCATCAGAGGGTTATCTGAGCTGGTAAGCTTGTTTTTTTCTGAACATCAGTTGAGTTGACCATGCAAAACCAACATGCATGTTTTGTTTTATAACATGTTTATGTATCATTGTAACACTTCCAGGCTCTGAGCTATTACATGCTAAAAACAGCTTAGAATTAAGAAATAACTTGAGTCATCAATTCATGTCTCGCAAAGGATTTACAAACATTAGTTGAAATGTTTCTGATATTCATAGCAATTCATTAGATATTCAACTAAAGAAGAGTCTAGTTTTCATCAGTTTGAATAATTTTCACAGTTTGAGGTAGTTCAAAAATGTTGTGTAATGATGACTAAGAATGTGGATAATATATTTGCAGGGAATGGAGGATACTGGCTTCATGAATCAGTGGCACATGAACTCTCTCGATGAGTTCAACTTACTACCGTTAGCAGCTGCTTTTGGAGAGAATTTACAACACTCTAATACCCTCCCAGCTTTCAACATAAAAAATTCTTTGGATTTTTCTCATACTGGCATTGATAGGCCCCTGAAACAGCTCAAAACAAATACTTGGAATTCATCACAAACTGCTTTTCATCCTGGTGCTGTTTCAGCTGCCAATTCAAACCATGTCAGTGAAATGGGCGTTTTGAAGCCTAAAGAGGAGACAGTGTTTTCGAAAAGCATTAGTACCCTCCCCTCTGATATATTGACTTCTGAAGGTTCCATTGGGAACCAAAATTATGTCTTTAAGACCTGCCAGGAAGGTAAGAGGAGCAGCCCTGCAGGCGCTAGGCTTTCTCAAACCCAAGATCATATTATAGCAGAAAGGAAGCGGCGAGAGAAGCTTAGTCAGAGATTCATAGCATTATCTGCTATAGTTCCTGGCCTAAAGAAGGTATGCAATTCAAACAGCTAATGTATTTAGTGGTTTTTCAAGCTGAACATGTGACAATTCTATTTTGAACTTGGTTTTCTGGTTTGAGCAGATGGACAAGGCTTCTGTTCTTGGAGATGCTATTAAGTACTTGAAGCAACTGCAAGAGAAAGTCAAGACACTTGAGGAGCAGACAAGGAAGAAAAGCATGGAATCAGTAGTCTTCGTTAAGAAATCTCAACTCTTTGCTGAAGGTGACAACTCGTTCTCAGATGAGAATTCCTCCACTGGCCCCTTCAATGAACCTCTACCAGAAGTAGAAGCAAGATTTTGTGACAAAAATGTCCTCGTAAGAGTACACTGTGAGAAAAGAAAAGGAGTCTTTGAGAAAGCGGTTGCTGAAATTGAGAAACTCCACCTAACAGTCATCAACAGCAGTGCCATGACGTTTGGAACTTCTGCTCTTGATGTTACTATTATTGCTCAGGTAAGTGAAAACTTTCCTATATCAACAAACAGTACAATCACCGCCTTAGTTTAGAGATAGAATATTTATGTAATGCACTTAATACTTCTCTGGGAAAAAACATATTAATGTTTCATATTTCTTGCTCAAAATATACTAATGCTATATATCTTCATTTTGAGCAGATGGATGTGGAGTTCAATATGAGTGTGAAGGATCTTGTGAAGAGTCTACACTCAGCTTTCCAACTCTTCATGTGATAGCAATCCCAAGTTCCGTTCAAATATGAAAGAAACACTTTTCAAGTTGCTTTTCAGCCTAGTGAAATCCATGAAAGACTAAGAATAATAAGCAGCATCATCATCCTCATCCTCAGATATATATATAAGAATAATAAGCAGCATCATCATCATCATCCTCATATATATAGACATATATAGAATCAGTCCAAATGTAGCTTTTCCAAACTAATTGCATGCAAGGCCTGTAATGCTCTACCACTTTTAGACCATATAACCTTGAAGCTCGTTTGCTGTGAGGCTCAATTTGCAGGAGGGTGTTGTCTTCTTTTAGCTAATTTTTGCATGGTTAAAGGCTAAAGATGACCATGTTTCATTTCAACGCCTTCCTGTTTTGAAAGAGTGATCTTACAGCTTGTTTGGGCTATTTTTCTTGTGTTTCTTTTTTGTGGGAAGTTGAAAAATCAACCGACCCTTTTGCTCTTACCTAAGTTGTTGAAAAGGTGACAAAGGGTGTTTTTTAGGTGTGTAGACAAACAGGCCTTTGTAGGCAGAAGTTTTTGGTGTTTGGTGAATAAATCTTTTTAGAGGCATCTTCGAATTTCTTTTCTCTTGAGCCTCTTTTTTCATTGTACTATGTTTTGATTTGTAACAGTTTGACAGTAATCAATAATAGTTATATATCTCTTCATATTGAATAATACTACAAATGTTTCTCAGCTTTTATATATATATTTATATATACTTTGTTTGAATTCACTCAACCAAAATCCAAACAATCATTTTGGTCTCTTAAATTTCATAGAGAGAACACACAATTGATTCTTCAGTTCTTCCAAATGTGATGCCCAAAACCCAGCAAACATATCCAATTCATAGTTGAAAAAGAAATTGACTAATAATAATTATAATAATAAAGAATTGGAAGGAAGCAGCACACAATTTCAATAGACAAAATTATGACTTACTAAAAGACTCAATAAATTATCATTGAACAACATAAAGGAGCAAAAGGATTTCTTGGTTCTAATCATTCAATAACCACACAATTTTTTGTGTGATGATCCTTTTCAAATCTCAGATTGATCTTGTTCATGCCAAAATCTCATCTTTGAATCATCTTTTTACTAGTTGGATATCCTAGTCATTAGAGTTTTTCCCAACTTTTGTTTTGCCCTTAAATATTTAATTGACACTTATAAAAATTGATGAGTAATTTTTTTTTTTTTTGGTTTTTTGTTTTTAACACTAAGGATTCCCAATGGATACTTCTTCTCCACACACATATGCA
>JANKKB010002627.1:0-58339 GCA_026225775.1 Bursera palmeri
GGAGATGGGGGCCACGGTGCAATCCTCAGCTTGCCCAACCAAAGTGTTGCCAAGTCTCAAGGAAAGCATGCCAAGGAAAAAATAAAGAAGAAAAAAAGTTCTTATAAGCGGGATTTTGATGGGTCACTTATCCTTCCCGTGGGTGGCGACGGAGGTGATGTAGTGATTTATGCAGATGAGGGAAAGGAGACATTGTTGGAGTTTCACAACAAAACTCGGTATAATGCAAAACGTGGTGGAAATGTGGCTGCCATGGGTGTTCTGTCTTCCAGTTTGCAGGATGGACTTGCTGCCCCTGCATTGCGTATTCCTGTGCCTCTAGGTTTGTACTCTGCAGTGTTATATCATAAAAGGCATCTGATGTTGTATGTAATTAAAAGGGCATTGTAGTGTTGTTTCATATTCTAATTTTTATAAGCATGCGTTGAATCCTTGCATGTGTACTTGCATATCTGTTTGACAGGTACAGTCGTAAAACATAAGCGAGGGAAGTTGTTGGCTGATCTTGCACATCCAGGTGATGAAGTACTTGTTGCAAGGGGTGGACAAGGAGGGGTAAGATTTGTCCTCTCAAAATTTAGAAAATGTTAAGTAAATATTCTTTAATGATGAGTTATCTGGTCTAAGATGGTAGATTTGAGGTATAAACAATTTGAAAGATTGCAAGAATATGCCTGGGAAAAATTATTGCATAGGTGGACTTTATCCATTACAACATAGTCGACTGTTAAGTACACTATTTAACGCATATATTTGATATCAAGTTGACAACTTTTTCATCCTCTTTTTCCTTCCCCGGTTATTGTGGCAGATTAGCTTGTTAGAAATGCCCGAGCACAGAAGGAAAAAGATTATGGTTTTAACCACAAATGTGATGAGAGATGATAGCGATAAGGTAAAGATATTGCTCATAATTTTCTTTGTTTAGCACAGTAATTATTTTAGTCGAATGAAACTCCATTTGGAATTAAAGCACTTTTTTTTTTTTTTTTTTGGGTTGCAAGCACAAACATGATTCTCTATGATAAATATATCAAATTTTTCTTAGCCAGGGAATGATGCATGAATCAGCCTATCTTTTGTTCCTGTCTATGTGGATTGAACATTTATAGTCGGCTGCGATCATAGGCCTCTTTTACTCCATCTTATCATGCAACTATTCAATATTTCCTGTCAAAAAGTTGATCAAATAGTGCACTCACCCTGTAACGTTGAACCCCTTTCATATCAGTGGTGGGCCTCCTGTGTAGATATGCTCTTATTGAAGGACTGGCTTAAGAAGTAAAATCTTATACTTTAAAATTGGTAGAACTATTGAAAAAAAAAACTGATATTTGACTAGTCAACATTTTCAGCTTTTCTTATACTAAAAAGATTATTTAGCATTTTTTACTATATTTCAGGTTTTAATTCATGGTCAGCCCGGGGAGGAGATTAGTCTGGAGTTGATTTTACGAGTTGTTGCTGATGTTGGTCTAGTTGTAAGTATTCCTTTCTATATTTTAAAATATCTATGAATGTATGTATGTATATCTTGCTATAGTATGGGCAGTTGGTTGTCTCATGGCTTATGTTCTTGTAAAACGTTCTCCACAGACTCTGAAGATCTTGTTTTTCTGTTGGGGGTTGKGGTACTAGAAGTGGTTGCTAATATCTAATTCTGAAGCACTGATATTCAACTTCAATTACAATAACTTAATTAAATTTCAGGCATATGCATTTACCTACAATGTCGTCTCTCAGCAGTCAATACTTTAGGCTGAAGATTATCTATCATATTGTTTTGAGCCTACCTATCCGTTTGAGGTCTGTTTAGTGATTTGGTCTAGGATGACAAGAATGGTGTTGACTGTTGTTGGCTCGGATTTGCTAACTGTTTGAGTGATTAGGTTATTGCCTTGGCTTCATACAGTTTGGTTCTGGAACTGATAAAGGAGGAAGAACTAACTTAAGAATGTTTTCTTAGCGGAACTGAATAGCCTTTATTATTCTTGTTAGAGTGATAAACCAAGTTTTGAAATGTATATTATGCTTTTCGGATGCTAGATACTACTTGCTTTTGTAGGGACTTCCGAATGCTGGAAAATCCACACTTTTGGCAGCCATTACACATGCAAAACCTGATATTGCCAACTATCCTTTCACAACATTGATGCCAAACCTTGGGCGCCTTGGTGGTGATCCTACATTAGGAGCAGGTAAGTATTCATCTGAAGCAACATTAGCAGATTTGCCCGGTCTCATAGAAGGTGCTCATCTGGGGAAGGTACTATCTGGTTCCTATCTCATTCAACTGTTCAATCTGAAGCTTGTTGTTGCTAAATCTAAAACATTTTCCTTCAGGGTCTTGGTCGAAATTTCTTGAGGCACCTAAGGAGAACTCGACTATTGGTCCATGTTATTGATGCAGCTGTTGAGGATCCTGTGAATGATTACAGAACCGTAAAAGAAGTATATATTCCTAGAATTTCTCGTTTTCTTACTTATATTATTTTGTTAAAATTCCCTGTTTGTTCTGTTTACATATTGAACATATAGGAAACAATTGTTCTGAATCATTGTCATTCATAGTGGCTACTCACTAGATATAGGATGGCTGGTCAAGTATAAGTTTATGTTTTGAGGTCTTTATATATGGGTGTGGGTAAACATTGTTCCATTGAGAATTGTTATTGCAAGGCTTTTAATGTGCGTTTGGTCTGTTTTATCTTTAACATTGCCAGTCATAAGAATCTTGTTATTTATGCTTACTTTGCTGCTTCATTTTGAATTCTTTGATAGTGGAGTCAGGTTAACATGTAGGTCCCTATATTTTGTATTAGCCCTTGGCTGTGTATACTTTGTTTTTAGAAATATGCTTCCTGCTCTTAGTTTGCTGCTTTGGAAGCTACTCTGCCCAATACCAGTATCCTTGTAGTCTCATAGGTTATCAATTATCCATCGTCTCTGCAAAAATAACCCTGTAGAATTTTGTAACTAATTGCATATAGAACAGTTATATGCTATTATTGACCTGGTAATTTTTCTTGGTCTATGAATTTTGGTATTCTGAATGTTCTATACTACTGTTTTGCTTAATGTGGAGCATCATGAAAGTAGTTTTGACCATGCTCAATCCTGTTTGTTTATTATTTTCCACTGTTCTCAATACTTTAGAATTTCTGATTTGTGTAGGAATTACGGATGTACAATCCTGATTACTTGGAAAGACCATATATTGTGGTGCTCAACAAGATTGACCTTCCCGAGGTTTGAGGCTCTGTGTTTTTCTTTTCCATCTTTAGATCCTTGCTTAGTGATGGTATCAGTCACTATCAAGTTTTACCGTCAGTCCATGTTTATATGAGATTTGTTTTCTTATCAATGTTATTTCTTATATATTAGAACGAGTGATGTATTGATTATGGTTTCAGTTAAGGGATAGACTTCCATCGTTGATTGAAGAAATATCGAAAATTGGTAGCAATAAGGTAACTTCTGAAACAGAAATGAGCTCTCAGGATGCAGTTGAAACTTTGTCAACTGAAGATCGCAAAGAAGATACGATATCTTCAGGGACTTCAGACAAAGATAAAAGAGAAAAAGATATTGAAGACTATCCACGCCCCCTTGCTGTTGTGGGTGTTAGCGTCCTGTAAGTTTTAATTTGAGCATTGATACTAATTGCTTTTGCTTCATCGTTTGAAGAGCTTTTGAAGAGCTTTAATGACAGTAATTATATAGTAATTTTATTAGAACATAATACCTCTTTTGTTTTATAGTAATTCTATAGTAATTTTACTGTATATATTGAAAACAATATATCGATGAAACACAATTTGATTGCTACTAAGTGGATCTATTATCTACATCATAAATAGGACTTTAACAACATAATCATCAAATCCAAGATCTACTCCCGCAAGTGGGGTATGAGTATATATCGCTTTTCTTTGGCTGGGATTCTGGTGCTCTGAAACTGAACATTAGTTTTATATAAGTTTTCTTTACAATTAAAAACATTTTTTCTTGTTTGCTTGGCAAGAGATGAAATAAGGTAGATCATACTGATGTTTCGTATGACCTTGACAATTATTAGTTAACTATGCATGCTATAGTTTGTTCATTTGATAATCGTTAATCCTTCAAATTGAATAGTTTTGGGGTTTCTTATAACTGTTTTTCATGTATCTTTCTACAACACTAATTTGGCCTTACTCCCAGACATGTGTTTCTGATAATCGCATCTTTTTTCCCCCTGTTAAATCAACATTGCACTTTTCCTTATCTGGAGTAGTGTTAAGAGTGTGTTGCACCTGTTGTCGGTTCTATGGTGCTCATACACAGCCAATTTTCTCTTTGAAACTAAAAGCATTGTACTGAATATATATTTTTTTCTTTTTTTCTTTTTGCAGGAAAGGCATCAGGGTAGATGAGATGTTGAATGAGATTAGGGCTGCCTTAAGAAAGTGCTGAGATTCCTATTATGGGCGGGAACAGATTATCTCCATGATAGGGTCAGGGTTGTGAATATTTTTAACCTTGCTCTATCCTGATGAGGTCAATCGTTCTCCTGTGTTAATCTTACGGAGATTGTCCTCAAGTGAATGATAACTTGAAACCTTCGCAAGCTTCAAAGAGTGCAAATCTGTGACATCCCTGCCAAAGTTTTGACTTGTTATAAGAATGTGTACATAGAACTATTTTTTTCTATATTTTGACACCAATAGATTTCATTTGCATCTTAAATAGCATTATAGATAGTTTCTAGTTGATAATTAATGTTAAACAGATAATTTGTATTATGTTGTTACAGTAAGGGCACCGTCATGTGTATAGATAGGTCTCATGAATTACATTGTGGCTACCTACAGGCCTGGATTGTGGGAGGTTAGTCAGATGGTTAGAGTGGACAGGCAAATGGTAATGTATTGTTGGTTCTCTCTGAAACCAATAGTTGGTTCGTTGAGACAAAAAAATGATAAAGTACCGGATGAACAAGAAGGATAATTTTGGAGGAAATATTTTTCACTTTGGAGGAAATATTTTTCATATTTTCTCGTTAATAAAATATTTAATTTATATAAAATGTTAGATAAGGACGAAAATAAAATTTCTATAGAATCAAACTCTTATAAAATTTTAACAGATTTAATCAAATTATGATAGAAATAAATTGATCAAATCTATTTAATCTATAATTTTATCTATATCTATCTAGTAAAAGTTACGTAATTTTAACATGTATAGATTTGAGGTTTTGTTGATAAGAGAGATCTAGTATCTGGGAATCTTTTGAATTCTCAATATGATTGGACCCAAACTACAATGCAAGAGAATTGAGAAAATTATTTTGCTCTCTTTATCTATTTCAGATACTTAAAACACTTGCAAATATCATTGAACAGGGTGGAAATTTTCAGGCTGGGCAAAATTGATAGCCCGTGATTGTTCAACCTGGCGATTGGAAATTAGAAGAGTCAGGCTTCGGCAGCCATTTATGAGAAGCAGAGAAGATAACATCGATTCAATGATTTCAGGCCATCAGTAAATGAATATGGGGAGTGCCTTTGATCATGTTAGTCTTCAGTTTTCTAGACATTCCTTGAGCGTTTTGGTTTCGGTATTCGAACCGCTTTTTGCTCCAAATTCAAGGAACGATAGAAAGGGATAGGTTCGCAGCACTCAGTAGCGTAATGAGTGCACGGAAATTGGCACAGCAGAGGCACAGCCACAGATGTGGAAACCCCAATGGAATATAGTACGTTAGCATGACTGAAGCCAATTTATAAGTGGGGAAGATTCACAGTATACTGTATAAGGAGGGATCTTTATGATAAAAGTCTTTTAAGATTGGGTCCACAGATGCATGAATTCGAAGCCATTTTTTAAGTTTGGGAAAACCCACGTATCAAAGAAGACATGCTTATTGTCATGTGCTGGTTTTAGAAGCACCCGCATGTTCTTATCTCCAGACCGTTTGCCCCTCCCCCAATGGTAAATGGCCATTATCCAATTTATTCAGGTTTTCTTTCCAGATAATATGAAGCGAAAACTAGAATTTGCATTTTTCTCTTCTTTGTTTGCCACCTGAGCTTGTGTGAAGACAACAGCCTAAGCCAAGTGTATCTATGAGAAATAACATTGAGCTTTGCTATGGACACGATTAAACAGGTTCTTCTTGCCAAGTAGCAGCCCAAACACAACTTAAAGACACGTTTCAAGTGTGCCTTCTTATTCCATTCAATCTTTTATCTCCCCTGTTGTCGTATAAATATCGCCCACCCCTTGTACTCGATGTACTTATCACTAAACCAACCTTTAGTTTTCAGAGTCCTCTGTTGAATAATGTCAAAAGCACTCATGGGTGGTATTGGAGAGAAAAAACAGCCCAAAAAGCCTGCACAAGCTAGCTCGAGGAAAGGGTGCATGCGAGGCAAAGGAGGCCCCGAGAATGCTCTCTGCACTTACAAAGGTGTTCGCCAGCGAACTTGGGGCAAATGGGTGGCTGAAATCCGCGAACCAAATCGCGGTGCACGTCTCTGGCTTGGGACATTTGACACGTCCCATGAAGCGGCTATGGCTTATGATTCTGCTGCTCGTAAACTTTATGGCCCGGATGCCAAGCTCAATTTGCCTGAGCTAAGCGTCAACTCTCATCAATATCCAAAAGCTTCTGCCAATTCCCAGGTTGCCCATATGGGAAATCAATCTCAAATCATGCATAATTCAGCTACCACGTGTGCACCAAATAGCCCACTTGCCACTACTAATGATGCGAGACAGGTGTACAATAACAACTCTTTTATGTCATTTCCTAATGAGAGCATCGAGACTCATGTGAATTTGGCACAGAATGATGTAAAAGTCGGCCAGAATGAGCCTGGAATGGATGTATTTTGGGACAATTTGAACATGAGCTTGCCTGTATTTGATGAGTCCATATGGACAGAAGCGGCAATGTCAATTGATTATCCTATGCTGGAAGAGCCAGGGCTTTTTGGTGGTGGCAACCTGGCGGATGGAACTGGGTGGGATGTGTTGCAGACCCCGTGGTGCATGTGAAGCTGCGCTTCGTGGAGTAGAGTCAAGCCTCTATCATCTACTTTTAGATAATCTGAACGCAAACTGTTAGTGTCCACCTTAAGAAAAGAGAATATATATACATATAATGTCCTGTAAAGGCCACGAGGGCACATGGGTTTTTCTGGGCTCTGCGTGGCTCTGTGTGTCCTTGTATATATAACACTACTCAGTAGCATACCCATATATGAAAAATATTAATGCGTCTTTATATCAACATGTGTCACACATGGTGTGCAAATTGATGTTACATACATAAGCATTTAATTGCCTTGCCAAATATTGCAGTTGATTTTTTATTTTTTATTTTTTGTAATGAAGTTCCGAAATTTTAGGTATGCATTGTATGAAGTCCAAACTAACTGCCACAACATTAGTCTTCCCAATTTTCCATGACGATCCAAGAAACGATTCAAAATCCCTACTTGGAAACTCACAAATTAAAGATATATTAGTAATTTTCAAAAACATAAAATTGTGTCTGTTTTTATTATGATTAACCTTGGAAGTCCTCCCAGATTAACCTTGAAAGTCCTCCCAGTCCCAGCGTACGTATCACAGCAGATTTGGATTATCAAATCCATGTTGCGGTAAATTTGCTATCAAGTATCCCATTAATATATCACAATAATTACTTTATTGTAATTTGTCAGGGAAAACAAATTTAACATCTTTTAAACGGACAATTGAGCAATAGCTATGGGGTAATACAACATAGCAATGAGAGGGAACTGGGGTAGACAACCTGACCACTAAGCAGACGCATGTCTCCATTGTCCCAAGCCATTATATTGTTGCTATTGAGACATCCTCCGAAGGGTTCCAGTATCTGTTAAGTAACCATACAGAATCAGCTTCTACTGCATAACCATCTTCATTACGATGCCAACTAAAATGGGCATGAGTCCTGTTCTTTATATCAAGCATTCCATGACCAAAGCTGGCTTCGCGATATGCTGAGTAACTAGGCTGTGGCTCTGTCATTCTGCTCAATTAAAAAGGAAATTCAGAGAGAGATTCAAAATTTTATCTAATAAAGCTGAATGCCAGGCTGCATTGTGATAACAAGAAAGAAAAGACCATTTCTAATGACATACTGTGTGGCCAGTCCTTCAAAATTTCCTCCATCTCCAACGGTTACGTAAACTGGGGCAGATTGATCGCTGATGGGGGTGCACAATCCATTTGTAATGTTGTAGGCGACATTGGATATACGTTCCTGCAATCCAAGCAATTAGGCAGTAATCTGACGTTAAAATACAAATTCCTTTTATTTATTTCTCTTTTTTTCCCTGGGAGCATATGGCATATATAGCAGAAGGTAGTAGGAAGCAACGACCAGATAATCTTTATGTTACCGATGTTTTTAAAGCAAAGTCAACAAGGAGATGACTCGATTCCAAAGCAGTAGTGTGTTGGCTGCTTTATCCATTAACGGTAGAAGGTAAAGAAGGATACTTGATGCTGAAAACTATTGTAGTAATTCTAAGTCAATTAATAGAGTAAAACTTCAACTGAAAATCCACCCTGCCCTTTGTAGCTACTACTTTTGTAAACCTTATGCTGTGGCGTTAATTTATAACTTAATAATAATACAAGAAAAAGATGGAAAATGACAAAATTTTTGTGCAATTCTCATGCATAGATCTTACAGAAAAATCTGCAGAAATTATATTATATGGAAGAACAAGTTTATGGAAACTGCAAAAGTTGCTACCTAACAAAGAAAACTTTCAAAGGATAAATATGAACTTACAGATCTTTCATAGGCATGAACATGACCGGCAAAGACTACATCAACTTTGTATTCCACAAACCATGGCTCATACATTACTCTCATTGTTTCCCCTTCCAAATAATGATGTACATAACTATTGTAGAGCGGAGAGTGCATAATAACAATAAGCCATGGTGTCTCTGTTCTGTTCACTCTGGTAAACTCCACTTCCAACCATTTGTATTGAGGAGTGTATTTTCCTATAGAAATATTCGAGGAAAATTTTTGTGGTAATTTCACAGGGTTAAATCTGTGGCATATAAACAAGCAATTCATACAAATTGCAGAAGCTACACTCTCCATTCGTACAAGTTGAGGAAAATCACAATACAATTTACATTGACAAAATTGATTACCATTATATCTGCCTAGTGTTGATCTGCTGCGAACATATGCCTAAATGACCACACTGATAATAGTGTGTCTAGTGTGTTTGACAAAGAGCACATAAATGACAGTAGGAAACTAGAAGCAAGCTATAATTACTTACCAAAAGCCGAGTATGAGGACATGACAATGATATACGCCGAAGCTCTCTTAATGGAGTACCAAAAAGGAGATGTGCTACGTGATGCTTCATAAGGTACATAATATCGGTGTGAATAAGGCTTGAAGGGTATATCTTCTCCCTGAAATGAAATCACCATTACTTATTTATGTAAGAGCCCTGAAAAAACATATAATCTCATAGCTGACGCAAGTATCAGTGCTATCAAATTGAAAACATAAAAATCCAAATTAGATGTCAGCATGAAGTTCAAAATAGAAGTGATGGTACATGAAGAAGAGATGCATACAATTTCCGGATCAAAATCAATTTCATGATTTCCTGCTGTAAATATCCAAGGTTGATATGCGATACTTCTCTCTGTGAACCTTCCCCAGGTATCCCACCTATTATTGTCATGAAATGGATAATCATCTGCATAAGAGAGATCTCCCACGAACAATAATGTCTGTCCTTTGTTTAATTCATAATGTGTAAGAGTCCTGTTTGAGTCATAAGTTTGCCCGAGATCCCCTGCTCAACATGTTTGATAGAGTGAGACCAAGGTAAAATCTTACAAAACAAACACATATATATACAAGCATATTACTTAGCACAAGTAATCATTTTATGTGCGTATATCTGTTTGCCATTGTCACTGATTTCTAAGAAAGTAAAAAGCGTTGGACAATCTGTAATGCTTTACCGTTCATCATATTCTAGGACAAAAAACTTTTTATCCAAAACATGTATAGTTTGTTTGAAAAAATAACTTTGTTTTTGCTGTTAAGCACAATCATTAACATGCTTCACTTTCACAGAAAATTACTCAAGCATAAGATGTTAATACATTAAACCCGCAAGGACCGAATTCTTTGAACAATAATTAACTGAAGTAGAAAGCCTGAAACAAAGGGAAAGAAGTACCTATGATGCCAAAAGTATATGGGACATCTGGACCAGATTCTGGAGGAGTTATAAACCAAAACTGTCGTGTTGTGTTCCCAATACCAACCTCATAGTAGTATTTGGTGTTGAACTGCAATGTAAAAAAAATAACAATTGAACTACTTAAAGCACTGACAGCTGTTTTTACATTTCACTCTACCAATCCTCAAACTTTAAGCACCAAACTAATTCGGACAACAATAATTACTAATGAACATACACACCTCCAGATCCTTAATGGTACAGTGATGAATATAACCGGATGTGTAATTGAAGTACTTGTAAGTAAGAACAATGCCTTCTGCCTGTTTTTTTAAAGTGGTATTTTCTGCCCAGTAAAGGACTGTATTTGAACCAGCTTCATCTGGGGTAACCCAAGACACAATCAAACCCTTCCCCTCATGATCTCCTTGTGTTATATGAACCTTCAATCACCGTGACCGAAAGTCAACAAACAAATATGAACCACCTCACCGCATAGAAAAACAAGTTATTCAATGAGGTGACGTATGATTGATTGTATTATTGGAGCTATGCATGAAGGTAGAACCATAGTAAAATCAAGGATCAAATCAAATAAAATATAAGAAAAAAATAAATACATATTGCGTAAGATGAATTTGGACAAAATCAGACCTGTTGAGGAGCATTATAACCATTAGGCACTCGAAACACGTCACTGTCCAGTGGCATATCAAGAGAGAAATTCGCAGTTCTTAAAAAACTGCTTGTTCTTCCACCATCACAAAACTCTGCAAAATTCGATACCAACCCGACAACGAGAACCAGAACAAGAAAATCCCACCTCACCCCCATCTCTCTACCATCCATTTTCAATGCAATTTTCAACTCAGTTTGAAGTAGATGTTAATAATAAGAAAATGGCGCGACGAATATTCATTCCTTGATTCGAATTAGATACTTATAACGTCCCAGGCACCGCGTTTCAATAATTAAAGCCTTCTTCTACCCCAGCAACTTGAAGTTGACAACACCGCAGCGTGCAGCCAACTGGTTTTGGTCTTTTGGTGGGCTGTGGCAGTTTTTGGGGAGAGTACAAGTGATTAACGATTAGCGCAGAAGTTGTGGCCACTGTTGCTGTCGACAAGTACTGCTAACGACCAGTCAAACGACCAAACATAAGCCATTCGTACATGAAATTAATTTCTTATGGAATATTCACAATTTTGATAGGAATATGCAGAGATTTTAAGGCTTAGTGGTTGGTATGTTAAATCTCATATTAATGGAAGTGGTTGTAAAAATACTGTTCCTGGGATTTGTATACAATTCAGAATGTACCCATCAAACCTTACTAGATTTAATCAATTCTTTGCTTACTTTCCATATCCATTTAATTCCTAATATTACGAGGTTGCATTAATATGTTACGTCCACTTCAAACTGCTTGGTTCAGATTTACTTAGCCGAGAGGATTGATTGGTTTTATTTTATATTAGTAGATCTTTTTTGTACATGACAAGCAGTCATGGGGCCAGGCTGTAGGAATCAAAGATGGAATGGAAATTTTGGCTTCAATCGAGTAAGAGAAGAGGGATGATAATATAAATCGACATTTCTTTGATGAATTATTGACCAAAATATTATTATTTAATCACTTGAAAATGCCATTTCAAGGGAAGGATTGCTCTGGTCTCTTTCCCAATCTTGAAAGGTGTGCAAATCGGAATTGTATGGTTTGGTTATTGAAGAACTAAGCTGTATGGTAAACTAGATAATGCAAGGATTCTATCTTTGGAAAAATCAAGATATTTTGGAAGTTGGTGGTACAAATAATTGACCAATGGTAATCTGATATCGAATGGGATGTATTGGATTTAATTGGTTTGAATTTATACAAAATGATTTTGATGCAGCGTCCATGTAGAGAAGAAGGTAACTAAATAAAATCCATCAGTTGCCGTCTAGATTAAACAGTGTAAAATTATAAAGAGCTTTTGCAGAAGGATAATTTTTTAAGGAGAGGTAAAGCTAAAAGTGCGAGGTACCGGCCCTTTTTTTTTAAAAAAAAAAAAAACACTTAATAGAAAGAATATTTTTTTTAATAATTTTCTTATAAAGGGCTTGAATAGGGGTATGATGGATGACTTAGTCTTTTCGGTAATAGAGCTACCAATTGGATCAGATCGAGTTAAATTTGGGCTAACCTCAGCCCATATATCTCAATATGGTCCACCATGTAGGCCTGTTAGAAAGAAGGCCAAAATCTAGTGCAACCGTAAGCTGTTAAGAAAGAAAAGTTAAAGAGACTGAGATTTTGTTAATAAAAAAAGGTTAAAAGACTGAGATTGACCCAGTGTTAAGTAAGAGCAAATGAATTGGTCCACACCACCGTTAGCAAATCAAACGCGGGGCGGCATTTTGAGTACCTCCTATTACCTTCCTGGATTTGTTATATTCATCGTTATTTTGTTATTGATAGTTTTCCTTCTGTGCCCCATTTGCATCCTCCACAATTCAGGAAGAAAAGTCTCTACTTTATTAGCTGTAGCCGGCAGTCCAAATTCATTTTTATAACCAACTCGATGCTTTTTATAACACGAAACGAGATGGTAATAAGTCATAGTCACAGATATCATATTATAGCTTTTAATTTTCTCTCACAAGGCTCCAACATTTAGGTTACTGATCAACTACTTGATCTCCTACCATGGATAAAACATATTCTGCTGCAGATGACCCATTTGACAAGTCCATTATTCAGCCCCCGCTAGAAACATTTCAAGAAAGCTGGAAGCAAATTAAGGAGGTTAATTAACTGAATTGATATTTGGAATACAATGATATAGCCCAAGTCTAACTTTAACATGAATGCATAATTGTGATTTTTTTTTTTTTGGTTTCTTGCAGGAGGGAAATATGGCATCTTCCACCTTGGTAAGCAACGGCAGTGTTGATTTTCGAGGGAGAATTGCTGATAAGCGAACGACTGGAGGATGGAATGCCTCTCCTTTCATCATAGGTTTAGCTTGCTTTTCATATATATAATCCTTCCACTTCTATTGGTATTATGGAGAGTGATGTTTATCATAATTTTGCTTATATATGTAGTTAATGAGGTGGCTGAGAGATTAGCATTTTTCGCTGTTGCTGTGAACATGGTGGAATACTTGGTTCGCGAAATGCATCAATCCCTTCCAACTGCTGCTACAAATATGACTGATTGGATTGGAGCTGCCTATGCTCTAACACTCATCGGAGCATTTCTAGCCGATGCTTACTTGGGTCGATTCAAAACAATCATTATCTTCTCTTGCATCTATTCCATGGTAAGCATGAGAAGACATTACTGTATATATATATATAAGCTGTAATATACTTTGTTATGATTTCTTATGCTGTTGATTGTGATGAGGATGATGATGATCTTTCAGGGAATGATTTTGTTGACGCTCTCAGCCGCCATAGACAACCTGCGTCCACCTCCATGCAAACCGGCACCATGCCTAACAAAAGCAAACGACGGTCAAAATGGGTTCCTCTTCGTTGCATTGGCTCTCATAGCCCTTGGAACCGGTGGTATCAAGCCATGCGTCTCATCATTCGGGGCAGACCAATTTGATGAGGCAGATGAGAAAGAAGTCCAAAAGAAATTTGGATTCTTTAATTGGTTTTTCTTTGCAATAAACATGGGCGCACTCTTAGGTATCACGCTCTTGGTGTATGTTAAAGAGAAGAAAGGTTGGGTTTGGGCTTTTGGGATCCCGACCGGGGTCATCATCTGCTCCATTGTTATCCTCGCCGCTGGTTTTCCTTTTTATCGTTACAAAAAGCCCATGGGAAGTCCTTTCACCAGGTTTCTTCAGGTTTTTGTGGCTTCTGTCAAGAACCACTTCAAAGGCGTTTTAGTTGGACGTGAAGCTGACCTTTATGAGGTCAAAACTAAGGAGTCTGACATCTTTGGTGCTCGGAAACTCCTTCATACCCCACAATTCAGGTTCGTAATGCTTACGAAATACTTCAATATCACCAAAGAATGTTCTCTTCTTCTTGGGGCAAATTGTAAAAATAATTAATATTGAGTAACTTATGAAAACAACTAATCATAAAGGAGATGGTTTAAAATTTAGTTAAGTTGTAATGAGTTTACCAAATAATTTGATAATCAATTTTCTTACCATTTTGTTAAAAGTTTCTCAAACTTATTTTTACTTCTCAAGATTAAATTTAGGTAGATAATAAAAGAAGCTGTTAAAAATTCAAGTAACCATCGACTTTATTTCCTCTAATTTCTGAATATTTGTTTAATTTTCAGGTTCTTGGACAAAGCAGCAATTATAACAGACCCAGAAACCAACATCAAGAATCGCTGGAGACTCTGCACTGTCACTCAAGTAGAAGAACTCAAATCATTCATTAGACTCCTGCCAATATGGGCATCAACGATAGCTCTCTCCATCTCATTCGCTCAACTATCAACATTCTTCCTCAGCCAGGCCGCCATCATGGACAGAGTCCTTAGTCCCAAATTCGAAATCCCTACAGGCTCCGTCGCTATCTTCGCTGCCGGAAACGCCATCATCCTTGTCCCCATATACGAAAAAGTGGTCGTCCCAACCCTTCGGAATCTCACTGGCCACCACCATGGCCTCACTTCTCTACAACGCATGGGAGTGGGGCTATTTGTGTCAATATTTGCCTTGGCCTCAGCTGCTTTGGTTGAAAAAAAGCGACTCAATGATCCGGACCCGTCGACCATGAGCGTGTTCTGGTTGTTTCCGCAGTTCTTCCTCATTGGTAGCGCAGAAGTCTTCACCTACGTGGGACAACTAGAATTCTTTTACGATGAAGCGACGGATGGGACGAGAAGTATCAGTAGCGCACTTTTTCTTAGCGAGATTGGAATCGGAAGTTGGTTAAGTACCGCAATCGTCAAGATCATTGAAGCCACGACCGGCGGGCAAGAGAAAGGGTGGCTAAGAAATGATCTTAACAAGAGCAAGCTTGATTACTTCTACTGGATATTGACGGGAATTAACGGCGTTAATTTCTTCGTGTTCTTGTGGGTGGCTCGTCGTTATAAAGGAAGGGCAAACGGGAGTGTGAGAGATGAGGCCGGGGTTGAATTAAGTGGGCAACTGAAGAAAGAGATTGATCATAAAGAAGAGTTTGATCAAAGCGTGATCATCTAAAAAAATTACTCTGAAATTCTAAATCATTATTTATTACTCTAATTATTTGTTTTAGTACGTAATTAATTTTATCTCATTTTCAAATTTGCAAATAAAATGACAACAAATTGTTCACTCTTTCACTATTCTCCCACTTTCTTGTATCTGTTCATGTTCTCCCAGAGATCAAATGTTTCCAAATTATGAGTTATTCGTTTAATTTATTATTGTTTAAAAAAGTGAAAATAAAAAGAGTCCAACTCAAAATATAGATGAGTAATAAGAAATTGAGAATTTATTGGTTTGTTTGTTTATCAATTTTGTGTTTTTGTTTTCAAAATGATTTAATGTTTAAGTAAGTAGATATTGAATTTTGTAAAGAATATGTGAATCTAATGAAATTTGAAATGTTCTCAAAGTGTACAACAACAAAATGTTTTTTACGAACACAATTACGAGAATATATATATCCTTAAAATTTAACAACTTATATCATCAAATAAGTCCTATGATAATTTTAAGATCAACTCAAACGATAATCAATAATTCAACATCAACCAATAAAAAAGTACGTAGTTTGCCACTGATAATACATATTAATTGTTTTCAAAGAAAAAATAATTTATTAACAATGGTATAAATTTGTCAAATGATTGGTTTTCAAAAGTTTATAATATATATGAAATACAAATATATAGGAAATATTATTTGTAAGGGTTAATTATTTAAAATAGCCGAGAGATTGACCTGGTTAGAGCAGACGAATTGTGTCTGCAACTTTAACCAAAATGTTTGGTGGCTATCCGAATAGTTCGCAATAATGTGGGGCATATATTATATTCATCATTATTTTCTTCTGGTTGTTTTATGATTTTTCAGACCCATTTGGCTTTTGCGTCCGCTAGAACCTGAGAAGACGAGACCCTCCAAATTCAAATTAAAGTCGACATCAATCCTTCCTATTCGCGTAAGAGATAGTATCATATTGTAGCTTTTAATTTGTTATAGAGGTTATTACTGAGACTTGATCATAGCATATGGCCGAAATTAACGTTAAAATTATGCATATTTTTGAGTTGTCTTGTTATTCCAGGAAGGTTGTGGGACGATGTCGACTTTAGTAAGCAATGGAGGTGTTGATTTTAAAGGGAAGATCGCAGATAAGCGAACAACTGGAGGATGGAAAGCCTCTTCTTTCGTCATAGGTATAACAATTATTGCTTTGCATGTATATTGCTTCATAAATCATTGGTACATAATTCTTAACTTCTGTATGTTGATCATGATAGAGAATGATATCTTTGATAATATTTTTGCCTATAGTGAGTGAGATGCTTGAGAGAACAGCATTTTTCTCCATTGCGGTGAGCATTGGGGTATACTTGGTTCAAGAAATGCACCAGTCGATTCCAACTGCTGCTGCGCAGGTGAACAGTTGGATGGGTGCTGTTTATATTTTACCCCTCTTCGGAGCATTTCTAGCTGATGCTTACTTGGGTCGATTCAAAACAATCATGATCTTCTCTTGCGTCTATCTGGCGGTAAGAGTATAGATATATATATAGTCTAGTTATTAAAAAAAAAAAAAACTGCAATTTTAACTATATTTAGAACATAGCGTGATCAAACATACGCCCGAGTATTGTGCCCTATACGTCTGTCACGTATAAAAATTTTTCCCACTGACGAGGATGATGGTTTGTTAGGGAATGTTCTCATTGACACTCTCAGCCTCCTTAGACAACCTACATCCACCACCATGCACGGCGGTACCATGCATAGAAGCAAACAACAGCCAAAAGACGTTTCTCTTTGCTGCCTTGGGCCTTGTAGCCCTTGCAACAGCTGGTATCAAACCATGCACGGCACCATTCGGCGCAGACCAATTTGATGAGGCAGATGAGAAAGAGGCAGAGAAAAAAGTTTCATTCTTTAATTGGATTTTCTTTGCAGTAAACCTGGGCGCATTGTTAGGTATCACGATGTTGGTTTATGTTCAAGAGAAGAAAGGTTGGGCTTGGGGTTTTGGGACCCCTGCCGCGTTCGTCACGTGCTCTATCCTCATCCAAGTCATTGCTGTTCCTTATTATCGTTACAGAAAACCTATGGGAAGTCCTTTGATTAGGTTTGCTCAGGTTATTGTGGCTTCTCTGAAGAACTATTTCAGAGGGGTAGAAGTTGGAGATGAAGCTGAACTTTATGAGGTAAAAACGAAGATGTCTGATATCTCTGAAGCTAAAAAAATTGCTCATACCCAACAATACAGGTTGGTTAAGTCTGCAAAATTCTTTAATATTACTAACAATCATCTTACTAAAATTCTCATTCCTTTTTCTTTCTCTGTTCTCTTGAAAGACAATCTCGCTTTCCTAACAGAATTAGATATTTATGTAAGACCAAGTTCATTTTACTGTCTCATATTAGTGTTTTCCTTCTTTCAGGTTCTTGGACAAAGCAGCAGTTGTAACAGACCTAGAACTCAACACCAAGGACCGATGGAGTCTCTGTACTGTGACCCAGGTAGAAGAACTCAAGGCAATGATTAGACTCTTCCCAATATGGGCATCAACCATATCTCTCGCCATCACGTACGCTCAACAATCGACATTTTTCCTTAACCAGGCTACCATCATGGACAGAAGGATTGGCCCCAACTTCACAATCCCTATAGGCTCCGTTGCCGTCTTCGCTGCCATCAACGCCATAGTTCTCATCCCTCTCTATGAATTCTTGATTGTACCAATCCTTCGAAGCATCACTGGCCATCCCCGTGGCCTAACTTCTTTACAGCGCGTTGGAGTCGGGCTATTTTTGACAATATTTGCCTCCTCGTCGGCTGCTTTAGTTGAAAAGATGCGACTCAACCATCCTCAGCCATTAACGATGAGCGTGTTTTGGTTGTTTCCTCAGTTCTTTCTTGTTGGTAGCGCTGAAGTTTTTGCTTACGTAGGACAACTAGAATTTTTTTATAATGAAGCGACTGATGGTACAAAAAGCATGAGTAACGCACTTCTTCTCTGTGAGGTTGGAGTTGGAGCCAGTATAAGTAGTGCAATCGTTAAGATCATTGAAGGTGCCACGGGTGGCCAAGAGAAAGGCTGGCTAAGGAAGGATCTTAATCAAAGCAAGCTTCATAATTTCTTTTGGGTATTGACAGGAATTAATGTTTTTTGTTTCCTTTGTTTCTTGTGGGTGTCTTGTCGTTATAAGGGTAGGGGAAGCGCGACCGTGATAGTTGCGGCATCGTTTAGTGACCAAGAAGAGAAAGAGGTTGATAAAGGAGACAAACAAAGCATCAAATGATCTAAAATTACACTAATTAAGTTACTACTTTTGTAATAGTTTCAAAATTGTTATAGTTATCTCGCTTTCGAAATGAAAAAGCACATGATTATAACAAAACTTTGAACTTACCATCTTCGTATTTTCCTTTTTAATTATATTTATTCTCTCATTTTCATATCTATGGAGAACCAGGAGAAAGGGAAATTACAATCCATTTCAGACAAGCTATTTACTTTCTAAAATGACCCTTGGTCTAATCAAATCCTAATTAGTTGAAATTTCTACATCAACATTGATCAACACTTTAATAATTAAAAAAAAAAAAAAATCTTGAGAGCATGGGTTGTGTATACATAATAATACTAACATGATTTCTTCTCATTAATTGGATATAGGGGCATTAGCTGCATGCATGGACACGGAAATCATTCATTAACGAGATGAAGATCTATTTGCTTTTCTGCTCTTTGATTTTACTTAAATGTAAAAGATTGGTTATAGGATCAGGAAAATTAATAATGTCAATTAGACAATAAGTCGACAAGGCTAAAAAGATGGGAAAAGAGGAAAGCAAATGAAGTGATAAGTAATCCATTCACATCATTAAAAGAGGAGCATCATAATAATAAGAAATGCTTTTTAGAAAGCAATAATATGAAAAATAATTAACCCCAATCTTTAATGATGAAATCTGGGGATCTGTTATTTTTAATAATCCTACCTTCCTCTTACCTAGAATTTTGTCGGACCTCCATTGTCTTCTAGCATCAAAGTTGGACAGATGACTTGATTGCAACGACCTGGGTGTGGACATTTTTAGGATATTTACTCAACTATTCAATCCTAGCTATGCACTTAACAACAAACTAGTCTAAATGCAATTTCTCCGGTGCTTTTCTTCATAAATTATACTTTGAAGCCATCCAACTTTTCCATGTTAAATTTGCAACAGGGATAGTTGAAAATTGTTCTCGATTATAGCTTGTTAAAGCATATATGCCATCCCTTTCAATTGTATGAATGTCTGTCTAGCGGTTACTTTAATATGTTTACAATTATATGAATGCTGATGTCCTCTCAGATATGGAAGATCAGACGTCTACCAATTTGCACAGAATTTCAGTATTTAACTAAACAATTTGACTTGCCCATTACATGCTGTCAATGTTAACCAAACAATAATAGTTAAATTCAGTCTTCAAAGTTCAAACTCGAAAACAAATAAACCCTCGTAAAAGTTTGGCTCAGGAGGATTCCCTTGCTAGCTTATTCAAGCTGTAACATAAAATGTTCATCATCAGGATGATTATATTGTACCTTAAATCCAGCCTTTCCCCTCTTTTATTTTTTTATATCCTTATAAATGTTGAAATTGACCAACAAAAAAAGATATTATATCCACCTACATAATTATATATATGGAGATTTTACCATTAAATTCTAAGTTTATCTCAGTTGTCCAAAGACTAATACTGTTTCTCACTTAATGGCCATTTTCATACATGAATTGTTAGGTCTCCGACACACCACCTTACCCTTTCAAAATGAACATTACTCGCTATGCCAAGGGTGGATCATGGTGGTCTCCTTCATGTACTGGACAGTTATTAACAATGATTTATATATCATTGTGAATATAAACAAAATCCGTAGATTAATTGAGAAATTTTTATCCATGACTCAGGCCGACCGAAAATAAGTTTAATTGAGCGTGGTTATGATGGCACACCNCAAAATGAATTAAATAAAATGGGCATGCTTGGCCATCTTTGGCAAAAGAAATGAAATACTGATAACCACTGGGGTCCATCCATTGAAAACCAGAATGATGTTCATGCATTAGCTTCATAATTTGCATATCTCTTCTCGTAAATCAAACCAGAAAGTAACATATAAAACATAAGGGATTTCAGGTCCCCTGATCCATGATCATCAGACTCATCCCCTTATAAAAAAAACTTCATTTTCTTACCTTCCTCCACTACTTGGAGAAAGCTATAATTAACTAGCCCAAAAAAAAGGAAAGAAGTCGAAACGAACTCCATACACACAAAAAGCTTTAATTTGACTTAGGGCAGCACTGCAATTCCTTTTTTTTTTTTTTTTCTTTTCTTCTCCAGCCAAGACTCTGGTTAAACGTTAGTGTCTTTCCGGTTAAACATTCTCGGTTNAAGTCGAAACGAACTCCATACACACAAAAAGCTTTAATTTGACTTAGGGCAGCACTGCAATTCCTTTTTTTTTTTTTTTCTTTTCTTCTCCAGCCAAGACTCTGGTTAAACGTTAGTGTCTTTCCGGTTAAACATTCTCGGTTGATGGAGGGAGAAGTGGCTGGTTGAGAGACGTCTTGATATGGCCTGGTGGCCTGGTGGTCACATGCTCTTGAGGCGACTGAATTGCAGCAAACTTTTTCTCTTCGCTTTTGCCCCACAAGACAAGGTACAATCCCACTATGATCAGCACCGCCCCAATGATCCTGTGCACCATCAAACACAATAAACATTAACACTGTATCCCATCAGAGAAAGTGAAGACGATATTTTGCCTTTCAGCAATATGATGTTTACTGTATTTTCTCCCTTATTATAATATTGAAAACAGTACCCCGCAGCCCTCGTGATGTTGGTAATTCCAATGGTTTGCATACATAGAGCTCTTGGACTTGTCAAAGGATGAGGACATAAGGGCAGATCCAGTCAAATAAGCCAATCCCGACCATCAAATACTTAAAGATTTTTTATCGTACGGTTCGGAATGCAAGATGGGCCCCGCCATAGCATGATTAATTATTGTATTCTAGAGCAACGAGTTCACTGATTTTATTTTATTTTATTTTAGTTTTCTACGATTATTTGGCGGAGAAGAAACTATTAAAGGACCCACGTACGTACCCTCCCAAGTAGAATTCTTCACCCAAAGCGATGGAGGCCATAATAGCGACAACAAGAGTCTGAACAGGTTGATACACCGCCACGAAGACAGGACCCCCTCTGTCAATGCACCATATCTGTACAGCGAAGGCAATTCCTGATGCCACCACTCCCTGCATATTCCCACACAAACAACTTCGTTCTCATTTCATTTTCGGATACACCCACCATCCGTCTACATTATTGCATAGCCACTTTTATATAACAACAAAATAGAAGCTTTCAGAGAAAAAATAAATTAAATTATAAAAAGTTTATCTGATAATAGCACTTATTCCTAACTCAAAAAGAACTCTGGTTCGCACATGTCCAAAGGGTACTACAAAGTTACCCTTTTATTCAGATGGAAGACTTGACATGCTTTAACAGTTCCCTAAGTACATTGTATATTCTTGCCCCTTGACAAGCCATTTTCATTGACAAAGAAGATATCTACCTACCAGACCCACGAACTTACCTATACAATGTACTAAAAAACATTGCTCATGACCGGATCTTGACTGGCATCGTGCACAAAAAGATGCAATATTAAGTTGACCAGCAAAAGAAAAAGCCAGTGATTTCAAGCAAATATCATTTTTGTTCTTTAACATTTATATGCGCAGATATATTAAGTAACTTACTACGTGATTTTGAGCCATGTTCAAAAGTACCCATTAGGAGGTTAACTTGACTCCGTAATAACTAGGGAGCGTGTTTCACAAATGTTGTTACTAACCGCATAGAGGATGGTGAAGACTTCTCCACCGTTATGGAACACCCAGGCCTCCAAGTTTCTCTCAAAAATTGCAGCAATAATCAAGAACTGAATTAGACCAAAGAAACACGTGTAAGAAGTGACAGAAAGGCGAGCTGGGTACTTCTTGAGAACCGGTGCCTGCAATACGAGCCAGCCGGACCAGGAGAGGCAGTGGCCAATGAGATAAACACAACCTAGGGTCCAGTTCTTGCCCTTTGCATCTCCCAAAGAAACAAACATCGGTGTTGGTTGTTTTAGAGTTGGAGCTGGGCTGTATATTGTTGGACCCTTGTATAAAGTGATAACTGAGGCCCCGGCAACACAGCAGATAGTTCCAAGTATTTTTGCAATACCATCTTTTCGGTCCAGTCTTACTTTCTCTATCCTGGAAAAAGCGTGCAAAACATTGTAATAAGGATTTTAGGAGCCTTTGTGCATATGAAAAATAATCATATGTAAATATACAGGTATATAAACGTAAATGATGAAAAGAGAAAAAGCAAGTGTGGACATGCCTTAGTATGGCTGCCATGAGAAACGTAATGGCAGGAACGGAATTTTGAATGGCTGAGGCGAATGTGGGTGAAGTGTTGTCTAAGCCCAGCAAGTAGAATCCTTGATTCGCGGTTATTCTGTATTGTTAAGATAAACGTAAGAAAAGAGTTGGCTATTTTGGAAAACATTATTTAGAGTTTTACTTCTCACACGGTTTGTGTAAACTTTAGAGTTCAAAGTTTGATGAATACCCTACTAGCGCGAGTAAGAAAAACTGAATGAGAAAATTGAGAGTCATTGCTGGCCTCTCCTTCCTGAACAAAAAAGAATTACAGAAAATGTTACTGCCACTTAATCATGGATGAAAAATGAAGATCACTTGAAAATATATGTTAGTACGTAGTAAGGGTTATTAGTGATGTACTTTTCCAGGAAGTAAGCAAAGGGAAGGAGCAAAAGCAAAGCGATGATGTTCCTATACACAGGGAACACGAGCTTGCTGATGCCCATATTGAGGGCAGCTCTAGAGACAACATGGAACCCCGCATATCCAAACTGCAAGGCCAACATGGCGATATGCAGCTGGAGCCGTTCAGGCACACCGCACAACATTCTCCTTCCAGACGCTGAACCAGCTGTATCAGCCATTGAAGCTAACGCACAGCAAAACACTAGAAGAAGAAGTTAAAAGAAAATATAAGAAAAATTTCTTCTGGAGAAGAAACCTAGAAGGGAAGATGTTGAGGATTGAGGAGAGACTCGGTGGTATAAATATAGTTGAGAAAAGGGGCTGTAATTGTGGAGGGGATGGTCCACAAGGGCCCTCGAAAGACGTTGTGTCAGCTGTTACTAGCCCTTCAAATGTTTTTGGCTGTCTCCCACAATTCTTCTCTTTCCACCCTCCTTAGCTGACAAGACAACCCCAATCGCACTACTACAGAACACTAATAGAGAAAAAAGAAAAATAAAAGAACAGCAAAATAATAGTAATAATAGAAAGAGAGATTTTAAGATTATTACTAACAGGTTCTGTTTTGGCACCATGCCATTAATGATGATGATAATTTGAGAGAGAGGAGTGTGAGCCGCCATTGATAGATAGCGCGCACGAGGGGGAGGTGGGTACCCATGCGTTCTCATCTCTCATCAAAGCCCTTAACCCCACCAAAACCCCCACCTTACACACACATTACTAAACTTCATTTACTTTGTTTCCTGTAATATAATTTATTATCTACTAATATAAATATATATATAATACCTAGTCTTGATTGTCAGTATATATTTCATTAGACCTTTTTTTTTTCTGTATCTTTACACAATAATTTGCAACTCGCTGTACAGATACCACAAATTCACATAAACGATATCCTAGCCATTCAATAAATAATACTTGATGTGGGGATATCCCTCAATTATCCACTCAAATAGAATTGGATTGGCATCTAAACTTGATAACGGCACTTACAATATTATATTAAGTATAAGATCGACCTTCGTATAATTAGGATTATGCAATGAAGATACCGAAAGGAAATGTTTGTGAGCTAAACTACTAAATATTTTTCAATATTTGGTTACAGAAAATATGATGAGATCTCTCTTTTGGATGATGGTCCACCAATGGTGGAGAAAGAGGGGAAAAAAATGCACACCACTTGGGTAAAGGACCATGGTATGAAGAAAGTAGCTGCCAGCAGAAGGAATCCATCTTTTTTAGGGCTTTCTTCTGATGTATAATATAAGTCAGTAAAGATGTTTAATGTACTAGGGTTGGGTTAATTAATTGAATTAAAGGGTCTTTAATCTTACAAAATGTAAGTGTTGATCGTCCCTTAAAGAAACCTAATGAAGTGTTTCCACTAAGGTTCCCACTCCAAAGTTTGCCCAATCGTGGGTTGTGTTTTGATATCAAGTTCCTTGCTTTAAGAGACATGTTGCCCCCCCTCAATTGAGACCACCATCATTCTAAAATTCAAAAAAAGTGGCCTGTGCAGGAAGAATATGTTAGCCTTTTCATCTTTAAAAGAGTTTCTATCTGACAGCAATGCTTTATTAGTTGATACATTATAATAATAAAGCTGAGTCTTGGAAGAGAAGAACTGGGTTGGTCTGACCCGGCCTGCATGAACCGGTCGAACACCACCCTGACCAATCCAGTTGTGATCTTAATTGCATTTGCACAACTTCATTCTCTTTCGGGTCACATAAGTACATGCCTGACAGCTAGAATAGATTTCGTTTGCACGAGAGAATCTTCAAAGCCAGTCTTTCGGTCGAGGTCTGAGTCTACTTGTACGTTTAACTTGATTAAAACTCCCTTTTAAAAATCAGAAAAAATATAAAAAAAAATTACTCCGCTGTTACAAATTGAATTGTGATATTATTTTACTTGGTTCACGAAGCTGAAAAAGTAAAGATTCCTATACTCAAAATGGCTGAACAATCGAAGAGTAAAGAGATATTGTGGAGTTCTCTCATTTTCTATATGAAGAAAAAGTAAATTAGATACCTTCTTACACTTGGAATGTATGGAAGGATCCTTCCTTTCATGATCTTCTGTAATTGAATGCTAATTTATATCATCATTCTACTAGATTCAATACCCAACTTCCTAATTTCAAGAATTTTCCGATTTGGTGACACCAACATTACATGTGCACAAAGGACACGTGGCACTTTGCCAGGTAGGGTATGGTCCAAATTTGTACTACCCATCGGCCTCTTAACCAGACCACTGCTTGTTTTCACATGAGTTTTCATCATTCTTCACTGTCTAAGAAACTAAAGACATTTACAATTAATTTGCGTGAAATATATATATATATATATATCCACTTATTGTATAGTGTAGTTACTGAAGATTAGTGTAATAGACGGAGAGCTTTGTTCTTATATATCTTATTTAGATCATAATTATGATCATGATCTTGATGAACAATTAATAACAGTCAAAAGAGTACTACTGCAAAAGAGGGATAAATTAGTCCAGATGGATCAAGTTTGCTTTTGCGAGTTTATGATGAACTTGGTTGCGGTTTAGCTTATGAAAAGTCCTGGCACGCCAACATAATTATGAGCGAATACAAGCATGCACCACTAAAATTCCCCAATCCTTATAATTAATTAGCAATAATAATGTTCATTAAGTTATGACGCTATGCAATTAAGCTTGTCAGTTGACCCTTCCTTAACTTTGAAATCTACTCCAGGTACCAAATGAATTAGCATGATAACATTATCGATTACAGTTGATTAAATTTGTAATTTGAATTATGATTATAGTGGGTGGCAATCAGAATCATAACTAGTTAAAGAGCACTAAGATAGTATTCCTCACGCCTTAACATGATGTTGAAGATCTTCCAGACAACGTGAACTTTGTTTCTCCATAAACATGCCAGTCGCCAATGGTCATTAACATTCAAGGAGAATGCTGTTTAGCTCACAATGGGTGCTGATGTTGAGTCGCCTTCAATGTGGGGATTCTCTGGATGATATGAATCTTACCATCGCAATTAGTTACATTCATTAAAGGTGTTAAGTTCCAATTTTTTTTTTTTCTTTTGCAACCGACTAGGGCATGTTGAGTTTGTCAGCTTTAATGCTACTGCCTCCTCTTGCTGAGTTATTTCAATCACTTGTTATGATCAACCTTTGTGCCCCTTGCTAGCTCATTGACTAATGAGTGGGTCATTGCTTGATTGCAACATTACATAGGGTATCACTCAATATTAGACCTACTCTGATGCTAGAACGCACCAACAGCTAGCGGAAAGGAATTGAAACCAAATATTAAACACCATGCATGTTCTGGGTGACTGAATGTGACTGACCCTTGTATTTTAAGTTTTTTTTTTTTTTTGGAAGGATGAAGAAAAACTCAATTATTGCTACCTGGGAGCAACCTCAATTGCTTTAAAAGCTTTATGATCGTATTCATTAATGGTAGTCCACAGGAGTCTTTGAAAATATTTGCTGTGTTCTCTGTATATTTGCTTTAGAATCAAACGTGGGCAAGATCATGCGGCTGAAATTATATGAGGGGTGTGATGTTTGAACTACGGCTCACAACAACATTGACCTACCAATTAAATTAACTTGGGAGTCAATGTGAAACATCTAGGGCCCTGGAATGATACTACTACACTTTTCTTTCTGCAGAGATCAACATGAAAGCAGAAATATTTTTACTTTTTCTTTTGATGGGTGAAAGTGAGAGATTCTGTAGCAAAATACTATGGCATGGCGCATCATTAGGGATACTTTAGACCTTGACATGTAAATTTGGCCATTTTCATCAATCATATTCCTACCTATCCCCAGTTGAAGCTAATGATATTTACCATTTTGTCAAATATATATATATATATATATGTTGCTTTAAGAGATAGAAAACAACAAGCACCAGCAGCTATATATGAAGCGCAATCAGTAGCTTCGATAAATGGAGTTTGAGATTTAGAACCAAACCAACTCTCTTTGGAAAGATCCTTCTAGCTTTATGGGGGTTGGCGTTTTTTGGTTTTCACTTTGCTAGCAGATAAAAGCGCTAGTGATTCTTTATTGCTTTTGTTTGGCGCTTTGGCATATAAAGTGATTCCAACCACCACACACGATATACAAGGGCTAAGAGATGGATATTTGGTGAAATAGTTTCTCATGCTTTTGCTAAGAGGCCCTACTTGACTAGATAGGTTCATGTCATTTTACAAATTGCGTGAGCTATGACTGTAGCTAAAGGCTTTATCTGTCTATCTAATGCACTGATGCGGATTGGTTTCGTCCTTTTTGACTGAAAATCTTACTTGATGATTACGGCATTAAGAGTCATCAAAATCAACTACTTGCTTATCTTGCTCATTTGCACGGCTTGTGTCCTGCTTTTTCATTTGGCTTTACCATTTATAAGTTAGTTAAGATCAGCAAATTATCTCCCAGGAAAAAGACATTTCTGGGTATTTTAAACTCTGATTCTACTTCTGTACCACATCCAACTGATATTTGTACAGTCTCCCAAAACATTATAGAAACGTAGGGATATTTGTATAATATAAGATGAGAAAGAGAGAGAGAGAGAGAGAGAGGTAGAGATTTATAAATCCTACTCCTTCCTAACAATGAATGGCATATAATTTGTAAAAAACAAATCGTAAATAATTAATGGATATTGATCAATTAGGAATACTTTCCAGATTCAATAATCTGGAAAATATATATTAAGTACTTGAAGGGAACATAACGATTCACGCAAAAAATTTACAAGTATAGTTCTTACTTTTCTTTAGTCTTTGACGGGGATATGAGGCGAATGGAGGTGCATTATTACTAACATAATTACCAAGTAGTACAGAGGAACCTTAATGGTCAGTCCCATGTAGCTACTCCCACTCAGAATCAATTTTTAGACTTCAAGGCCTTTGCTATAATTGTACATAACACCTGATGGCCTCTGTCATTATATATATATATATATATATTTGTAAGACCTGTATAATATTATAAATCAATTCGAGCAAAAAAAAAAAAAAAATGTCTTGCTTTCAAATTTATTCATGGTATAATCACTATGGATGGTTGTAATCATCTTGTATAATTCTTTTGGGTCCAAAGGAAGAATATATTTTGGCAGTAGGACAAATCGTTCCACCTTCAATCAAAACCGGGTTTGACTCCTTTATCTCTCTCATCATTTATTGCATTCCTACTTTTGACATCCACGTTTGTGGGAGTGAACAGGTCTCAATTACAATTCCCTCAAATTACACACCATGGTGAAGGAAGGGTCCCTCAAGTTGGACACCCTCATTCGTCAGCCCACCACCAGCAAGGCATGCAATACGATATAAAGTCGAATTCGAGTTGATCCCTTCGCTAGCTTTGCTGAATTGGCTCAATTTCATAGAGAAGATGGCGTTGGAATCTTTTGTTAAAGGATGCTGTGAAATCTTCCAAAGTTGACAAAGAAGATTCCTAGTTGGTCATTTTCAAGACCCTCATCTTGGGTGGTCGAGTGGGTCTGACTAGATGAACCAGTGGGTGACACATTGGTGGCCATTCAAAGTCAAAAAGAGCTCATTTCTAGGCATAAAATTGCGCGTTCAAACATCCACTCAATGAGCCGCGATCTCGATCTCTCAGAGTTTTAGGTAAGACGTCTTTAATTAGGTCAAGAAGAAGCTCAAGTTGCTAGGCAAGTCTTATCATGCGAAAAGCCATGCAACTAACCGGCCATTAGAGATGTAAAATGCCCTTTAGAGTTCCATCTTTTATTGCTTAAAGCCTAAAAGGATCCCTTAAAATATGTAAGAGATTAAATCTTTTCCTTGTTGAAGCTAAAGTATAGAAAATACCATAATAATAAATTTGGATTTTCCTCAAGTTTCAGACAAATAGTACATCTAAACTTCTACATTTCTGTTAAAATCAAGGGAATTAAATACACATCTTAGTTCTTTCATATATATATATATATAGCATCCATTGTTTATTTCTTAAGTAAATTAAAATCTCCATATCATCCCATTTGAAGTGGTGATGAGATTGGCCTCGCAAGTTGCTCGAGTGATCTTCATCCTTCGACAAGCACATTGGAAGAAGAGGCATCTAGCTACGTTGGAAAAACTGACACGCCTCTACCTCAAGGGTTAGCATTATTGCGTGACATGAAAAGATTTCTGACGAATTGGGTCATGTGAATGGTACATTTAGTAGCTATGGAATGCGCATAATGATGATATTCGAGAAAGGAGCCGCAGCTGCTGCATATATCTCTCGGAATTAAAGATCTGCATGTTGGTATAGTGGCCGACTGTTTAACAAATAAATCAACTAGCTTTCGTTCCATATAATATCTATTATTATGAGTTGTTACGTCTGCAACAGGACTACTATTGGGAGGGAATCTTTAATTTATCATGTTCTCAATTCATGAAAAATTCTTGACTTTATAAGCTACACATTCATACACTAATCAGGGTTTATCATCTTGGTACATGCAACTAACACATATCACTTGATTGGCATGTTACACATGCAATCGATACGCCAAACATTTTCTACTGATTCATATATATATGGAACTCTTTATCATAAAAATATTAATGATATAAACGACAAAGTGTTCTCTTTTTCCTTATATATATATATGTGTGTGTGTAGAATTGATATTGGACAATGCAATATTTGCTTTCGTTTTGCCTTCTCTCAGTATGACAAGCAGTCATATCAAAAGATGGAATGAAGACTTTTAAGGGCTAATTGATTCATTTTGCTCAGGTGCTTAACGCACATACAGCTCAATGGCCACTATATTCAATGGACACTAATTGATGAGATAATTAAATCCCTCCTTCCTTCCAGTTTCAGATGCCAAAACGTCTCTTCCTTCCAGTTTCAGATGCCAAAACGTCTCCATTGAAGAAAACACAGGACAAACATAATTATCATCCATCCAATATATAGGCAATAACTTCGTATACAAATTCAAAAACTTGGAATAAGTATCGTAAACTATTAATTTCATGAATTTCAAGTTAGATGGTTTAAGGGATCTTGACATTTATGAGGATAGGCTCACTCCACAGAGAGATCCTAACAAAAGCAATAGTAGAAGTTAATTAAAACACGAATCAATTGAGAATTATGCTAGACATCTTAGGCAGGCAAATTGTAGTTTCAAAACCTGAAATTCTCTTTTTAACAAGTTGAGCATGTATGAAAAAAAATGCTAATAGGAGGCATATATTGTTTAGTTTCGGCATGGTAGTGTTTGTTGTATGGCTCTATGATCAAACAACTGCTTGAAAAGAGGCCATTGGACATTAAGCAACTAACTCGACGGTTATCATGCACGCATAATCTACTTTATTAGTTAATCTAGGAGACATGGAATCATATTCTGGTTCAGATTTTCTTCCCGTCCAAGCCTTTCGTGCAGTGATTTTATTTGTGCTAAAGTAAACGGAAGGCTCGATTTTGTGTTTTAGAAAATTACTTTATGGTTGGGCCACGCACCAGATTCAAACTCAGGTTCATCAACGTGACAATACGTCCCAGAGAAAAAAACATTTCGATGATTGAGTGCGGTAATGTGAAAATTGAAAAAGTGGAATTATTGCGGGCAAGCAGTTTAACCGCAGCAGCTTTTGTCTTGTATTACCTTAAAGTTGTGGGCTGTTCTAAACTTTCTTAAAACCCAACCCCCAAATTCAAAAGTCGAGCAGTCACTTCTTTTCTTTTTGATGTGTTTTTTTTGGTGAATTAAAGCAAGCATGAAACCTGTCTCCGATGTGACTGGAGATGCAAATGAAATACTACTAGGATTGAACTAAGTTAAATTTAACTTGTCGATTAGTTAATATATCGAATTTGAACTTGGTTTTATTTACCGTAAAAATTAAATGTATGTCCATTATTTTTCCATTTAGATTCGATTATAAAATCAAATCCTCCTAAGCTGGTAACCATTGACCTCAAACACTATTTTTCTTTGATCGAATTTGGCGCCTTAACATCACTGCTACTCTCTGTGCCCAAACTTAGAGGCGACCTTCGTGCTTTCAATGGAATGACATTCGTTTACCAGGAAGGGTAATTAAGATTCGCCTCATAATGAAGCCTCGTTCGACCAGAGTCTTGCCAACACGACTAAGGCTGCATTCGGAATTTCTTTGCCAACCTTCAGAAATTACTCGTATTCTCTTTATGTATCACAATAACAGCAGGCCCGGCTTGATTAGCTACATCCAAATAAACAGTTACGGCAGGAATCACACAAGGTATTACAGTGATATTTCGCACATAAATGCCTTAACATTGACACATATCCGTGTGAGAGTTCCAGAATATCATGCAATCTATTTTAGCACTCATTTTAATATACTTAATCCCTGAACCGAAAGTTCAACTACAGCCCAACTAATTCACAGCAGCTCAACTATGGAGGTACGAGCATCAAATTCAATGCCAAATCAGGAAAATCTACCAGCTCAGAAAAGCCAACACCGATACTCAAAGCAAGCTCAATTCAGAATGTAGAGAAACTAATAAATACGTCTACAAAAATTAAATCTTGGCCAACTTGTTGAATACAAGCTCAATATAAATTGTGCATGGTTAGATGAAACATTCAGATTGCAAATATACAAAGAGCAAGCTTATATAATAGATTTTGTTAAAAGGAACATTCTGAATTGTTTATCCCTTACTTAGTTCATACTCTTTACCCCTATACTCAAGTTGAAGAAATAATTGTTCAGAATTACACCTGATGAATCTTGAAGAACAGGATCCTGCTAACAAAGAATACCCTGAACCCTCTTCCTCTGCTTCCGCATTTTAACCCATTTAACCCTGCTGCCTTGCTTGCTATAGTTTGTTTTTTGACATTACACTATTACCCCCTTCTGAAGGGTCAATTAGTTGCTTGTCTCCATCCAACAAAAGTACCAACTAAGAATATAAAAGTGTACTTAGTCTTAAAGTTATAATTATAGGACATTGACTTATTCAGCATCTCCATCCTCCACAGATTTCTTATATTCTGGCTTTAGCTCATATGTTCCTTGGTTGGTTCCTCTCTTATTGTAGACACACAGCTCATTCAGTATCTCTTTCAAGAATTGCTGCAGAGAAATCATCATTCATGTTTACGTTAGGTAAGAAAAGTTCATCGTAAAGAATGACGCTTTGGAGATAAAAAGACTGGATATTTTTTTGATAAACATTGAGAACTGTCAATGACTTTGATAAAAAGACCTACCGCAGGTTGATCAGTCTCTTGGACAAGCTGCTTTAAGGCCCAATTTGGTTGTCTCTCAAATAGCTTGAACATAATATCTTCCAGTTCCCCACGATCTCTTCTGGTTCTTTTCATGTCTGACTGTTTAACTGGTTGTGTTTTCTTCTTTTCCTGCTTATGCATAATTGGCAAAAGATATATGAAATCCTTGAACTGGAAGGCAAAATATGTGCTCACAGCCCATACAAGTACAACAGAGACATACAAGACTACCTTTTTTTTTTTAAAGGAAAAATACACATAAACGCTTCTTTCAATTAAAATAATGACATCATCTTATGAGCATTTATATTGACAAACAAACAGTAAAATATTCTAATACTGAAATATAACAAAGCCTTGTATTATAGAACAGATGTCAGCCTGACAAAACTAGCAAGTACAGGAATAAAGAGAAATCGATACCTTGGAGTTCGATGAAATTAAGCCAACCATTCCAGGCATTGGCCTCATATGCACTCCATGGTCATTATCAATCACCTTTAACACATCAAAGAAGGAGTAAGAATTTTTGCATTATGATCATATGGAACCCACAAACGGCATACCTAAAGCAAATCAGCACTCGAATGCCCAACCTGTATTTGTCTATTTTTTATCATGGACTTTTTTGTCCTTTCACGGCACAATCTGCCATATTCCAAAATATTTTCTTCATGGGGCTTCATATCAAATTTATGTTCCACCTTCCCTTCCATAGCAACCTTACCTATATAAAAATCCAAAATATGATAACTCTATGTTAAAAAAACCAAATACAGTTCAGAAGACACATGGAGAGAGAGAGAGGAGTATTCACATCTAAAACTTCATTCTTAGATGTAACTTTTTAATGTACACCTAATAATAATAACAATGACTTATTTACTCCTACATATGCTTAAGTTTGAAAAGGATGAAAACTTGCATTGTAAGAAAGAGTGTTACAAAGTGAAGTCAAACCCTTTGTCAAAGGCTGGATTAAAAGTTCCACCTCAAATGACCTTGTGTAGTTGTTACCACCGTCAAACAAATTAAAACTCAATCATCCAATTCGCCCATCAAAGCTCTTCAACTAGGACTACATAATAGATAGTGTCTGCAACTTTTTTCTTTATTCTTTCGGGCCAACTAGTGTAATGTTTCTAAAATTTAATTACGATTAAAGTAAGAATTAAGCTGCTCATTCACCATAATAAGCAGAAATTAAAGTGCCACGAGGCAAGAAATGCCATTCACCATAAATTTAATTCACACATCACTGATCCCCATAAGGGTTTGAAATCCAAGCATTTCTCTAAATATGCGTTTCTTCTAAACATCAAATGAAAAACATAACCAGACTTTTGAAATTTATAATCATCCCTCTCAAGCGAACAATCATAAAAATATCCAATTTTCCTCCAGTATTATTTGTATAAAGGCCAGCAGTTACTTAAAGCCATACTTGGGGTGGGAGAAGAAAAATCCTGCAACCATTTCTTCACCTTCCAAGTCAACATGGAAGAACAAGAATCATAGCAGAAAACGAATCAAACTTAAAGAACTGATGAAAAATTAAACATATCAAATGAACAAACTTCAAGATAAGAGCCACAATCCTCACCTTGACTTGTCTCAGACATAACACACATAGGAACAAAGTCTTTAAACATATTCAAAGAATAACTTTTTGGCATGTTCACGCTTTCAGTGCTAGCCATCTCCATAGTGAACTGAAAACCATTTGAAAAACATATCAGAAAAGCAGTACATATTGTTCACAAAGAGAATTATCCGCCATCAAAATTTCCAACTAACTCGAGAGACCCAAGGAAACAACCAACAATAAAGTAGTTTCAACATCTTTTCATATATGCAGGATTCATTTCAAGAAACAAAAGCATCACCTCATTGAAAAGCAGTAAACCAGAGTTCAATCGGAAGGAGCACATAAAGTGGTGGTGGGGGGTGGTGGTGGTGGGGGAAGTTCAAGGGAAATAACTAAAAAAGGATTTTTACATAATGTAAATATGATGTATATAAACATTAATGCAATATATACTGCAAAAAGCAGCAATGGCAGAATATTCATGAGAAAAACAACATTTCAAAGAGTTGAAAAGGTGCACAGCACACCGAAATTCTACCAATTGAGAATTCGCAAAGTTAGTAAACACTAATTAGCAGTTAAAGGATTCAATTAGTATAACATCTTTCAAGATGCAACTAACCTTGAAATCAATTGCAGTTGCAGCGATAATATGTCGTGGACAGTTAATAAATTGAGAAAATATAGAATACAATCACTTTATCATTCACTCAAAGGCATAAGTCAAAATTTGAAATCCATAACGCTTGGAGACTTATACAAATCAATCTATTGGCTCCTACAAGAGATAAACAAAATAGAAAAGAACAGTACCTGGATGTCGTCGGACTGTAGAGGATCTAGAGAGAGAACAACCTTTGCTACAGGTTGAGAATCTGAAGAAGCAGCATGACTCTGCCATGACTTAGCCACCGCCAATGGACACTTCATTAACCACACCGATCTCTCCGATTTACTCGTCTCTAAAACACCGTTAGTGCTTCCGTTGTTACTGTGATCATCCTCCATCTCTTTTTTTTTTTTTTTTGGGGGGGGTTTTGTGTTTGNATCATCCTCCATCTCTTTTTTTTTTTTTTTTGGGGGGGGGTTTTCTGTTTGTTTCTCGAGAAAAAAAGAATCTTATTTTTTCCTATCGAGTGGTTTCTAGCTTCTACTTCCTACTGATCTTTCTTTCCGTCTTTATAGCGTCGGTGTCCAGACTCTTAAAATAACGCGCGGCGAGGCAGGGCTTGACCAAACCCGACAGACCGAACTCGGGGTCAAATGATATAGCAGATGCCCATAAAAGATATGCAAGCTTAGAGCTCACACCAGGATGTGTACGTGTCAGATTATGATTGTATCATAGATGCTCAAAACCAAACAGAATCAGATGTGTCATCGAAAAGTATAGGCTCGAGAACATGTGATTATGGCTGTGACCACCTAACCGAAGCGGGTCAACCATGAAACGGTGCGTTTTGCATAATCGTGCAAAGCCATTGCAGTGCTCGTCAAATTTGATCATGCCACCCTCTTAAGGCGAGCAGGTGATTTTTGTCTACGCACCGACAAGGTCCTCGATTTTTTTAAATAAAGAGTAGAGCTTTATTTAGTAGGATAGGCACAATTATCCGACCCAATTCGAAGTGTTGATTCAATCTATCGAGTTTTAGTTGAGTCATATACTTGTAAAAGCTTGATAGCATATTCATTTGAGTCAATCACGATTTTTAGATTGTGTTTTATGTTTTAATGTTAGAATTCGAAATCCGATCCAATTTGATCCTTATTTTTTAAAACAAATAAAATAACACTTGTCAATTTTCTATTCGTTGTATGCATATCCTTGCCTGCTACATTGGAGAATGGGTATATAAGCTTAATTTAAGAAACCCTAAATCGCTAATCCCTAATTTATTTGTTGTCACTCTGCCTTCCCCTCCGTCCCCTCCCTCTCCCCTTTTTTTGTGGGTCAGAATAAGCCTTTTTTTGTGGCTACTGGGCTCAGCCTCAGCCCAAGTTTCATTTGGACATCTTCTTTCCTTTACGCACAGCGGTATATCATAATGGGCGAGAAAACAAAGCAATGAATGTGACATAAAAATTTAAAGGGTCGCGCTCGCAACGACAATTAAGAATCAATTGTAATGGTCCAGGCAATACGATATTGCAACGATTACGAACGTATCATTTGTTTTGTAGCTCAACTTGCAGACGACCAACCAATCAGAAGAAAGCACGTTTCCTGATCTGATTACGAGGGCAACCATCCACGATTTTACTATCTTCTTGGAAGCAAACACTATGGGTTAAAATTGTTAATAATATCAAACTGCTCTGTGTTGTGTTGTGTATGCCTCCTTCTTCTCGGTTTCCAAATGGACCGGTTTTCTCTCGCTTCTCTTCTCATACTCTCCCTCTTATACTCTGCCTTCGCGTCTTCCGTGTCATCTGACGACTTCGACGACGACCGCTTGATCAGGCAAGTCGTGTCATCGGACGTTGACGATCATCTCCTAAACGCTCCACATCACTTCTCTCTCTTCAAATCTAAATTCGCCAAAACTTATGCTACCCAAGAGGAGCACGACTACCGGTTCTCCGTGTTCAAGGCCAACTTGCGCAGGGCCAAGCGCCATCAGGCGCTAGACCCTTCGGCTGTCCATGGTGTCACTAAGTTCTCCGATTTAACGCCGTCTGAGTTCCGCCGTCAGTTCCTCGGCTTGAACAGACGGCTTCGCGTCCCAGCCGACGCTCAAAAGGCTCCTATTCTCCCCACCAACGATCTTCCCACTGACTTCGATTGGCGCGACCACGGTGCCGTTACTGGCGTCAAAGACCAGGTACTGTATATACCAGCCTAAGCGATTCCATTTATTAAACGCCACTTTGAATAAAATAAAAAAGATTTTGTGGATTTATTTTCTAGGGAGCATGTGGGTCGTGCTGGTCTTTTAGTACAACTGGGGCTCTGGAGGGAGCTCACTTTTTATCGACTGGCGAGCTGGTGAGCCTAAGTGAGCAGCAGCTTGTTGATTGTGATCACGAGGTAAAATTAAAAAAAATCATTTTTTTCACCTTATTTTATAGCAAATTGGTGTTGGTTGATTATAAATTTGTTCCAAAGTCGAGTGTCTTTAGAGAATCATAAACGTCCATAGCCTTTCGGGTTGTTTATGCTTAAACAACCAGTTAGTAAAATGCTCAAATAAATTCGGAACATTTGGAGTGTTGTATGTATGCCTCTGTTTGATGGAAACTCTTTGATCCGTTAATGCTAATATTTTGATGTTCGATCTCTTGTTTTTAGAAATTGGCCGACTGTTTGAAGTTTGTTTGTACTTAGTGTAGAATCATAATTTAATACTGGGCATCTACTTTTTCATTCTCAAAAGTTGACAATTTTTTTTTTAAGGGTTTACCAAGTGACTCTTAGGAGGCTTATGGCTCCGTGGACATTACTATCTTTAATTATCAAGATAAGTTTGTACTATTTGCAGTGTGATCCAGAAGAATATGGTGCTTGTGACTCTGGTTGCAATGGTGGGCTGATGACCACCGCCTTTGAGTACACTCTCAAGGTTGGTGGACTTGAGCGAGAGGATGACTATCCTTACACTGGGACCGATCGTGGTCCCTGCAAATTTGACAAGACCAAAATTGCTGCATCTGTCTCTAACTTCAGTGTCATTTCCATTGATGAAGATCAAATTGCTGCAAATCTGGTGAAGAGTGGCCCTCTTGCAGGTAAAATAGCTGCGTTTCAGTTACAAATTAATTATTTTCAATGTTATTTTCTGTCTCTTGGATCTTCTGGATTTTCCCAGAGTTTTCTTGTGATGAGTTAATAATTAGTAAAGTAGTTTTCTCAGGAGGGCTCGGTAAGACCAAGTTGGATTGAGTGAGAGACAAAAAATATTTATTGATTATGTTGTTTTGATTTTGCAGTGGGCATCAATGCAGTTTTCATGCAAACTTATATAGGAGGAGTTTCATGCCCATACATTTGCGGGAGGCACTTGGATCATGGAGTGCTTCTGGTGGGGTTTGGATCTGCAGGTTACGCACCTATCAGGTTTAAGGAGAAGCCTTACTGGATCATAAAGAATTCCTGGGGAGAAAATTGGGGAGAGAATGGCTACTACAAGATTTGCAGGGGTCGCAACGTATGTGGAGTGGACTCCATGGTATCAACAGTAGCTGCTATACCTACAACCTCGCAGTAGATTATTGGGTTACTATTGTGATATTATGCAGGTTATGCCAGGCATGTTGGGTTCTGTAAATAGAAGTTACAATATATAACTAGATATTTATCTACCATTATGAAAGATTGTGCTGAGGCAGGAACTTTTCTTGCTCTTTGGTAGTTAGGCATATGTCATATTGTCATGATTTGGAAGGATTTACGATTATGTATGCTACAGATAATTGTTTGCATTAAGTAAAATAGTAACGCTTTCTAATTGTCATAGGAGTTGGTTGGTAGAAATGATTTGCTTCCAATATTGACTATTGTTGCACTCACACCACACACCGTTATCGTCGAAGAAGTCTGAATCCAGGAAAAACTAGGGTGGGCAGTGAAGTGATCTTGATGTTATTCCTCCGCTGGATTTTGGTTTGTTGAACATTTTTCTTCATATCGATGGTTGGTTTCAAGCGTTTGCATGGCTGAGCTCCCCATGTCTGACAGGCCTATAACCAAGGTGTTCATAATTCTTGAAAATTTTAAACGATAAATCGTGCTGCTGTGGAGTGGAAGAGATGATATTCATAAAAGACATTACGTCTTATGTTAATAACTTCAAAAGGGTGAATACCACAGGTAAGCGACAAATTATTCGTATAAAAACGGTACGATATTGTTCTGGAGGTGATAAAATCTGTTCTTTTTCTATGTTATGCAATTAGAGAAAACAACCGTCTGAGCCAGAATCGAAAATATGATTCAATTATTTACCCTGTGAAGTTTTTTGCCCCATTACCTTCCGTTAAGAGGTTAGCTAACATATATACTTTTTCTTTACCCTCCCCCATTGAAAGCACAAAAGTCGATTGATTATCAATACTACTACCGCCAAAACAAGCCGCTTTGCCTTGTACTCTGGGAACCATGACAATCATAGGCCGGCAACGACATTGGCCTTTGCTATAAGTTTCAAAATCTGCGTTGCAGCCTATACAGCTATTCTGTTCTCTCATCACATATTCATCTTTTAAGTTTTTTTTTTTTTTTCGAAAGCGAGTTATTGACGTTAGAGAAATGACTTCTGGAGGCTGCTTTGTTACTATGGAGATGGATTTACTTTCAATTTTCACAGGACTATTGATATACTCTGAGTTCTTTGCTGCCCCAGTTATGCTATTTCGGACATCAGCGTGTCAATGCCGTGACATTTCTTGCAGGTATCGTATCGCTATTATAGAAGACCCAGCAAAAAGTCTCGTAATCTTATACTCACATGGCCATCTATTCTTCATTTCTTGTGTAGTAGGAATGCTTCTATATACAGTGTCTGTCCGCATTGTATTGGTAGTTCGGCAGGAGAGGACCAAACGAAGAAGGGGCCGGAACAGGGACCCCTTTTCACTCCATAGTTATTGGAATTTTTCATTTCCCTTCCATGGTTATCTTTCCTCTTAAAAGTGTGGTGGTCGGCCAAGACACACGGGGCTCTCAACCTGAAAAAATGGACTCCTACTTACAGCAATAACGAGTATAATACTTAGCAATTAATGATTTATAAATTATTCTGAATTTTTCATGTTTTAGCTCTTCTTTTCATGATATTCTTTTCTTGGTGAATATTTTGATGAATCTCATGTTTTTTTGTGCCATCACATTACATTTGCTGATATTTTCAAACATGGGCAGGTTGAAAGCCGTTCCTGTAACAATAGCTTAAACTCGTTAATTGAATTATGGCTTATTAGATAGTATTGATATTATAACATCCAAGAGAATGAACAAAAAGGAGAAAAGAATTACAATTTCCATCTTCGACGTTCAGGGATACAGATTGGGACTTACAATTTCCACCTAGTCAACCATATATCTTCTCCAGTTAAATCCCACTACATACATGAACCTCAGCCGCGAGGCTTGATATTTCACAAGCACTCACCACATGGAATACAAGGGTTTAGTGGCTCTAGTCATCATATTGCTACATTATCTATCTGATTTTTTTTAATGAAATAATAACGAGTTTCTATATTTCCACCAATTCAATATAATGAACTTCTGTTTCCTATCTTCTAGCCTATACCCTAGCTTCTTGTAGTTAATCATTCATCCTCATCACTACGTAAAGCAAACGAAAATGGGCAGAATTTGTAACCATCTCCCTCAAAGAACTTGTTTTGGAACTCTACCCAGTGAAGTCGCATAGCATGTAGGAATGCACTAAGGGTCTCCATTACTAGGAGCACACCGACAGTTGCACATACGAATACAATTATGCCAATGATAAGAATAATGACATTGTTGAACCTGCAGTCATTCACAGTAAATTAGTCATTTACTGTGTTGACATCTCAAGCTGCTTCCAGCAGAAGATCAAAATGTGGAAAGAGTAGTCACAGAGAGACTTAAAAAATACTTACCCCCAAGCAGGAACCAAAACCTTGTCAAAAAACACACTTGACAATTCAGAATGTGCCAGACTGCACAACACAAAAGCCAAACAAAGCAGATATCAACGCCAATTAAAGAAATTTAGGTACTATGTATCTAAATCTAAAGAATGTATTATTCATGGATCTCAGGATTAAATAATAGAGAAATTAGTAATCCCCTTAAAGATTCTTAATGGCAAACCTTATCTAGTATGTGAGATACAACATAAAAGTGCATACTTTTGAAAAATCAATCATTTACTTCCATGAAATTTTTTGTTGTGTCCATGATCACAGTACTTCAACATAATAACATATCACATATGGCAAGCCTGAGCCCTTCAAATTCCATTTTATTATACCATAACAAGAGCACCTCAAATCTAGGACATAAAAGCAACCAAGTTTTTATGAGGATGCCCATGCAGTTGAAGATTTCTATTGCAGTTGGGAAATCAAATGAAAATGATTGTGAGTTGTATTCAACCTACCTGAGAGCCCATAACCTTAAATATGAAGCTGTATTAGACACTGCTCCAAGCACAAACTCTATAGTATGTATAAGTTGGTGCACAAAGACCTCGGTGAATTCAAATTCCTCATGGCTATGTGGATCATGATGCATTTCATGATGTGTTTCATGATGCACTTCATGATGCGTTTCATGATGCTCCATTTCAAGAGGGTCATCAAAATAATGAAGTTTTGCATAGGCCTGACCTCGATGTCTCTGGGGAAATACAACATTAAGAAATTAAATGGGTATAAAAAAATGAATAGAATGATGAACAAGATGCAATGTATCTTAGCATACTTCTTCATGCTGTTTCTTCAAGAGAAATGGCTTTGGAAACAGCATCCATGGTACAGCAACAACAGCCAGTAGTAGTAGCAGAATCTAATAATGAAACATCAGCACATAATAACCATTGTGTATCTCATGCACTGTATACTAATATTTCCACATGATTAATAATGAAAATACAAAACCTGGAGAAATTGTTGGCCAACAAAAAGCTGATTTTCACCCAGATCCTCAAAGGGGCTTAGAAACATATATATCATCACATGATATAGATCAGCTTGAGACCCAGTGCACCATTTCACAATTATCAGAAGAGATAGGTAGCCAAACAAGCCATTTAAAAATATCATCTGGGGAACAAATTGGTGCCTACAACAATCCATGGTTAGTTAGTCACCTTATATGAGAAAATCACGATATTAGTTGATGGACATGAATATACAATCTACACAAGAAAAAATAATTAACAAAACAAATAAGTAAGCCTTCTAGAGAGAGTTCTCTCATGCATTTCAGGATGCACGTGAAATGAACTAACATGAATGCATGAACACATGCTAGTATCTAATTGAGTAATGTAGATAGCTAACCAGATATTTAGGTCATTCCCAAAGAATTTTGCATTGAAGTAGCTTAATACAATCCCAAGATTCATCTGAGCTACCCCAAATAAAATTGACATCTTCATCTTCAACGAGTTAAGAAATGGTAGCTCACTTCTGGTACCATGCCATTTGGGATCAACACCAAACGGGTAAGTGTATCGCACCTTTACTAAACCTATTGTAGTAGAATCCCTGTGACAAAAAAGGATGGGTGCAAATAACTAACATGAAGTGACATATGATTAGGCCTGTATATAAAATTATATCAACAAAAATTCAGTACCTGCAGGAAAGATCACGGCAGTCATAGGCTGAGGGCCCAAATAATTCAAATGGAACGGAAAAAAATTCATTATATATCAATCCTGTGTAGATTGAGAATAGCGCCATCATCATAAGAACATAACGGCCACCAAAAGTCATTTCTATGATGTCTCCAAGCCTCTGTTATTAAGCCAAAAAGGAATTCGACTAAGCCGAAATAACAGAACAACTACACAGTTCTCTGCCAATTACCAAGAAGCCATGAATCAATTACCTGTGAGGAAAACTTCTTTTCCCTGATTATGAAATATAATGTTGCCAGCAACAAACATATACCATGGCCCCAGTCACCAAACATAACAGCAAAAAGAAAAGGAAATGTAATAATTGTGTATACACCAGGATTTGCTTCCTGATACTTTGCAACCCTACAAATATATCAGGTTAGTGCAGCTGTTTTACAAAATGATTACATCTAGTCAGTGGCGAGTTAAATGTAGACCTACTTCTCCCAAAGTGACTCACCCATATGCATCTACAATTTCTTGAAAACCAGAAGTAAATTTGTTGGTCTGGAAATAGGTTGGTGGGGATTCTTTTGTGTGCAAAACCTGGAATATGGCCCCAACTTGTGAATTGCTGTCAATGGTTGCCTGCTGCAGTGCATTTTGAATCTGCAAAATTCAAGTCTAACGCAAATGAATAATGTAATCAACAATGAAATGTACTACTATTCTAATGTGGCATCAGTACAGGCAACAAACCAGGAGGTTCCATTGCTCAAACTAATTTATTTTTTCCCAATTGTTTGTTTAACCACAAAAAAAATGAAATAAAAGATAGACATAAGGTTATCAAACAAACCTCATTTGTTGCAGAAACAGGACACCATCCTTCTGCAACAAGACACTTCTTTGTGACATCCATACTGAGCATATTTAGGGTATGATAAATTGATTTTTCTTTCTTCACCTACATAACTCAAAAGAAACACAGTTTTATGACTAAACAGCATTCAACATCGATAATCTGAACTTAATAAAAAATTTTGTCATGTAGACATGCACATGTCTACAAAAAAACATAAAGTGAAGAATGTAGATACGTGTAAATGTTTCAACAAAAGTACCTGAGGGATATTTAATTAAAGAGTTAAAACTAACCAAAACGTGAAGTGAAGAAAGTAGATACGCATAAATGTTTCAACAAAAGAACCTGAAGGATATTTAATGAAAGAGTTAAAACTAACCAGGATGTTCCATTGCTCAAACTGATAACCAATTGTCTGTAAAAGATTGCTCCGATGCACCTGTCCTACATCTATCGTAGTCCTCAGCTCTGAAAGTCTTCCAGTCACCTAGATATTACAGTGGTAGCCACAAAGTTCAGAGTGTATTGTATCTGATCAATGACTTCATAATGAACATGTAGAAGATGTAACCACACCCAGATAACCTACTCAACCTAAAAAAATGTTACAAACGTAAAAATTTATCAAAAATTTGAGCAGTCTCAAAATAGCTTGTTTAAAAATGTTAAAATCTACTGTCAGATAAACACAACTTGTCTAAAAGAAGAGTTTTAAGGGATGATTCAGTCAAACTAGATTCAATAATTCCTCAACCTCCTAACTTGAACCAATCTATCCTTCTAATTTGTTCACAGTGATAATTTCCTTTACCAAGCTTGAAGCAAGTATGAGAGAAACTATGTATATCAACTTTGAAATAGCGGTTTCCTTTCTTCAATTGTACCAGCCAAATAATCATCTTTATTAAACCAATAATAAAACCATAACAACTCCTTACAATATATACTCAGAAAAAATAGTATATATTCATCTTAACTTTTCTGCAAGAACTTCCATAAACTTCTTCAATAATTTGATTTGACCTGTTAGGGAGGACTAATGTATCTTATATCTCCATTAAGAGCGATTAGAAAAATCTCAGTTTTGTAAGAACAACCAAGGTAATTTCACTTGCTTAGGAAGAAAATCCCACAAAAGGCGTAACACATACCTCTGTAATAATCTGAAATTGTTTTCCTAGGTCCTCCATGAATGAATACCGGTTTGCTCCAAAAGCATCGCATATTTTCAGGATTTTGTTCTTCGCTCTTTCACCAGAGTAAAAGACAACAAATACATTTTTCTCAACCTGTAATTTACACTCTATAAGTTTCTTAAATAAATGGGTAAAATTTCTTAGCTGGCATAAATTTTTAAGAACACACAAGAATAATAGGAATAGCACACAATACTTTTTGTAATACCTTTCTTAAATAAGTTATGACACTATTTGATTCAAATATTTAAGCTAATAAGAGCCCAACGAAAATATTGGTAAACTTTAACAAACACCTCCATGTATAACATGCATCCAAACCCAAACACAGACACACAAATATAGATATAAGATAAGAGCAAGAAGACTACACCCCATCATACTTTATGGTGGAAACGAAAAGAAAGAAAAAGAAAGCTCTCATGTAAAGACACGTAGACATGCAATTACATCATTGCAAGAAGATAAAAATCTAAAAGACATGGATCAAGAAATCATTGCCAGTTATTAGGCAAAATTTTGCTCAATAGAGAGCAGAACAGCATAACTGAATTCATATATAGTTCAGAACTTCAGACAAAGGCTTCATTGAATTGATTTAAGAAATTTAATCGGTAACCTTCTCTCCAGACACAGGATCAGTGACAGCATCTTCAACCACAGATTGCTTCAAAAACACATTACCCCTGGTAGCACGAAACAAAATCCTCTCAAAAGCCATTGATTTTTCTCTTGGAACAAGGCCACTGACAAAACCCAACTTAACTTGCTTTGATGGATCTGTTATCATTTCCTACACAAAAACAACTCCTTAAGCATCATCGAAGGAATAACAGAAGATGTAAGCTAATACTTGGGAAACGAAAATTAGAAACATAAAGCCACTACTTGCTCTAATAACAACGGACTGTCAATGGATCCATCGCCAATGTTTCGTGCTTCAAATTCTCTCTGCTGAGCTGCAGCTCTGATTTGAGCTGAAGAAAAAAACTCACCAGCCTGAAACAAGAAGACAGTGCCACAATGACTTCATAATGAAGATGATTTTGCAGAGAGAGGGAATGAAAAAAATGCCGTGCTAGTTGATTTATTCAACACAAAGCAATCATTCTCACCACTTCCTCCAAGTTAAAAAGCTTGTTAGAAACAAAGATTGCAATAGATAATAATCTAAGATCAGAAATTATTTATAATGACCAAGCAAGGTTGCTAGCACAGGATTGCAGAAGTGGAAAAGGAGCTTGCTAAAAATTACTTATCACCCAAAAGCAAACCATACCTTCTGCAAAACAAGCTGATACTCTAACAGTTCATTGTAAGTCCGTAGCAACTTCTCATCATTTGCATTCATCTCTATCAGCTCGGCTTCGAATTCTCCAAGTTTTACCTAGCCACATCCGCACCAAGAAAGTCATTTAAATGTAAGTCATAAAAGCTTTATAAGCCAAGATACAAGAATCAAGGGAATAAACATACCTCCAAGTTGCCCAAATCAATATCATCGCTTCTTGCAGATTTTGTTGAGGGAGATAAACCTGCCTTCGACATCTGGTCTCTAAAGAAACGCAGCTTCCGAGCCATTTCCCCACATCTTTTAATCTACAAGATAAATAATACTCCAGCTCATAACATTCTACATATTTTGTACAACTAGATAACTATGTCTATTTTAGGTATTCATTTGCACGGTTCAACACGCAACGACTTTAGTTCTCTCATAATGATGAAAATAAATGTTAATTCAAGATGTAAATGAATTAAATCGTATACTAAGAATACATAGATTCGACCAAACATTATATCAGGAGACAATGTAAGCTAAACTTTTTTCAAAAAGAAAAAATACCTGAGCAGCGTAGGTCCGCTGGAATGGGCTTTTTTCAGCATTGAGCTGGCAAACAAGAACATGAACTACGTTTTTATATATTTAAATTAATAAACGTTTAAAAACAAAGTAATTAATTAATTAAATGTCAAGAACAACGCAAATCTAGAAAATAAATCAGTTTATTTAAATCTAAGCCGAGGTTCCACGGGATTCATCGAGATTTTAACTACTGCTAAAAATTAATAACGATTACGATAAGACATTACATTCGCAGAGTAAAATCCTCGAATCATGATTTAATTTATGGAGAAAGCAAAAGAAATTCTGCTTTGTGGAGCTCAGATTCAACAATAACCTGACGTTCAACTTTCGATATTGATCAGAAAAAAAATAGAAAGTTTCAGGAAATAACGTTCGCTTACATCCTTGAATTGAAAGAGGCCAAGATCACCGAGATATGTGATCGTCCGATGAGATGATTCCATAGGGATGATCAATTGCACCAATTGCATCTGCTCAGATCGTAGCAGATCCATCGTCGGCCAACTTCCTCCTCCCACCATTTTTCGAAATGTTATTATACAAATCTGTTGATAGAATGTGTTCGTATGGTGTAATTTCTATATGCACGTTTGATTGTAGTCGGCGAGAATCACCGGACGATCGATTTTACAAACTCGTGGAGACGTATGAATTCACTTCATTATTTCTTGGCTTTAATTTTTTGCGGGTGTCCCTCTCTCGCGGGTATATAAAGTTTCTTTGTTTTCACGCGCACGTGATTCATAAGACAGGAATTTGAATTTATTTTTGCTTCAACGGCGTCGTTTTCGTTGTCAGAGAAATATTCGCATCAAATTAAACGTACCGTTTTACCATCTTCAAAGGTTTGGAGTTAATCGCCAACTATCCATTACCTGATCCATGGAAAACAAAATATAATTATGCATCTAATTATAACTTAGATGTTTAACACAAAATACAAAACAAGATAACCTGTTCTTAATATTTAATTAAAGAAACAGGACCTGCAATTAATGAGTCTCTTAATTGACCATGCACGTATTATAATATGATATGAATATACTGAACGAACGTTTGAAAATTGAACTACCAAGTTTTATTTGAAAAATTGCCATTAGAAACCCCGTCACTGTCCATATCACAACATTGAAAAATTTACCCCCATTGAAAAAATCTCTCCTCTGTCTTCTATGTTTAAAGCCAAACCTATTACAAGATTGAGCTAAACCCAACCCTTGGTGAAGACGGTCCTTTCAGAAAACGAATAATCTTCTTCTTGTCATCATTGACTCACCAGATCCAATTTAATTATTAGTATATGAATGTAATCTCACGAATCTTATTATAAAAGCAATAATAGAAGGAAAAAAATTTATCATTTATTCTTTTGGGTCGTCAAGAGTTCCATTGCTAGCTGCTACATTTGACACAACGTCTCTTTTCTAATGTTCTGGGCAAAAGTAAGATAAATAATGCAACGGGTAAAAAAGCCTGCAATAGATGAAGCAAAAGGTAATTGGCGATGGTGCGGTCGCTTGGTCGCTGCAGTAATAACAAGCCACAAGCAGTTAACTTTTCGGCTTTGAAAACCACAAGGATAATTAGTCATAATACCTGCAGTTAGCAGCAGCGACGCAGTGGAACAAACTGAATTTGGACCACTTTGTTGCTAGCTAGGTCGGCGATAAAGCCAAGGAGAAGTGACTTACAGTACACTCGCATGCGGCTGACCACGACCTATTACACGCTAAGTAAAATTCACAAAACCTAGACCCCATAGACTGCCTACTGAGTACTGCGAGAAACCCTAGAGACTCCTCTGAATCAACGGTTTGGCTTTTCTACTACAATATATAATTCTGGATAACTGGGGACCAAAGCCAATCATACCGTGTCGTGTTGCGAAACTAAGAGTTCATTTTAGAACTCGACGTGATCAGATTATGCTAACTCATCAACTTGGTTGATATATACGTAAATCCACTTCACGCAAATCAATTACAGCTAGCAATCGCTCAAAAGGGAGGAGGAAAAACCAAACTGCCGTGGCTTCAAAAGGGCTTTTTAGGATATGCATTGCAGCAATTTTGGATGGATTTCGTTTATTCACAACGTTTCTCCATACAAATATGGTCAAAATAACTTGTTTTTTTCTTTGTCTGTTAAATATGTATTAATTGCCTCTGTTGTTTTCAAAATATATATATATATATATCGTTGTAACTTAAGCAATATTTCGTTATTTTTAGATGTATAATTTCTTCATGTAAAGATATGAAAGTTGAAGCGAGACCTTTGCAAAAGAAAAGAGGTAAACCTAGACATAAACCACTCGATTTTTTAAGAATTTATGTGGGGCTGCAAAAATGTCTAATCATTCATGTATTAGGTATTCATATTCTCTACATGCATGGAACTTGGAAGGATGAGTGTCAAATCCATTTTCAATAAGAATGGACAGGAGTACCCAAATAATTATTGACCCCGCCAATTCTTTTAAGATAGAACAAAGAGCCCATCCCATCTGCAATACACCTTACCTTATCTCCCCAGCCCTTGTGTTTGTTGCTCTTTCACGCTTTCATTTTCTCCTGCTTTTTTTCTTATCAATGGAGGGACGTCGGTCACGCCCCAGCCAATCCCAACAAGGTATTAATCACTTTTGCGCAAAATGATCTATAATACATAGACGAAAATTGAAAATGCTCGAAAGCTTTCTCGTATTAAACCATTTGACAAGCACAATTCTCAACAATTTTGTTCCAGAGTAAGAAAAATGAAATACAAGATATAAAAAATATTTCTGCGCTGAGTTTTCTGGCTTTAAAATGATCAATATACCGTTATTTAATTTAAATCTGAGAAGTGAATAGACCGATGCAATCTAAAATTCCACAGATAGAATTGATAGGGATCTTATAATTGATATATAGAATTTCGGGCTAGTTCATTAGCGCTCTTGCTGTTATCTTAAGCACCATTCCGGATTATTTCCGCATATAGGATCTTTAAAATAGACCAACACAAAGAAAATTGAAGGCAAAAGCACCACTTTATACAATCCTGTATATTTAATTTAAGGCATGCATGCAGAACTATTGCTTGCAGAGGGGGAAAAAAATATTAGCACAAGGCTTAATTCCCATTATTCCCAATTTCAAAGTAATTAAATAGCCCCGATCACAAGACAAAGACTTCATTGGTAACTCATATATGTAGCACTACAGCCAGCCTTGTTTTCTTATATATGGTTGTTTCGCAGTCAACTTGACATAAAAATTTGATTATATTTTGCGTAGTATTTTTGCAAACAATAATGATCACTCATGTAACCAGTCACTAACACAATGATGACCAAATTGATGACCTGAAATACAGATAAAGCCCCTCGTAATTGATATGTAAAGACAACCCAGTATAAACCAGTGTGCGGGAAATGATGGACTAATTGAATGAGGGGACAGTGGGAATCATCTTAGATATTATATGGAACATGATATAGATAACTATTCAACATTAATATAATCATTTGGTATGTAAGAGAAAGTTATACTAAAATTTTAAATAATCAAATTACATGTTCCATTTTGCATCAACTAGCAGCTTAACGTTTATTAGGGTAAAAAATTAGTACAATATTCGATACTAACCGTTAATATTAGTCTGCTTGATACTTAGATTAACAATGTGAGATTAATATGTTCTCTCGATTTTGGTATCAAATGTGCAGTGCCATAGCTATTTACTCTCTGTTAATTCAAATGTATTGTGTTCGTGAATCATCTTTCCCTACTCATCTGTATATGTTATATGAATAAAAGCCCTTCCTTGGTTTATAATCAGTGAATGTGTCTAGAACTTTAACATCCAGCAAAATATATATACAGTGCAAGCAATTCTACAAAGGAACCTTATTATATGAATTGTTTTCCCATCTAAGCATTCATACTCCAAAATCATGCCATATTGTTCAGAAAATAGCTCATACCATGCAATTATACTCAGAAACGTCGGAAGGGTATGCATAATGATGTTTTTTGGTAGATTAGACCAATAGCATTTAACTAAAATAAACCTTGCATAGTTTGATCATTATCTGGAGTGTTTTCCAATGGCATAAGATCAATAGTTCGCAAACCCTATGATTACTAGAACTGATCTTTCCCTGTAACCAAATTATTGTAAGATTAAACAATAAAAAATTTTCCTCTCTTTTGACAAAAATTAGTAAACCACGAAACGTGCATCTATTCTCACGAGATGATACATGCGATTAAAGTGATCATTACCTTCAACAAACCAAAATCTAAATCCAATTCGGTTCGGGCAAAATATATACCTTCAAACCATGGTCCGAAATGACTAAGTACTTAAACCGTGATGAAAGAATCCAACAATTCGATTAATAAATATAACAACTAAAAGCACTAAATTCCCTGAATGCCTTCTAAAAACCAGAAGAGAGAACTAAAACTTCATCCTACATTGTTATCCCACAATATGCAAGATAGTTTAAATTAAGTATCCGAAGAAATGATCAGAATAAAGTGTGTCGTTCTGTTATGAGTGTCGCGTCTTAATCGAGTGAAGATGAGAGCACATGATAGAAGTCAGATTATTACAGTGTAGAGAAAGTTTTCATAACCTTTTCTGTATCTTTCTGATGATGTACTAAATCTAGCAGTACTCTATGGCAGCATCTTTAGTCCTATTAAACCAAACGTACCTTACCCTTTTTATATCATCTAGTTCTAGTCTCCATGTAACATATATAAATCACATGCACATAGTTGCAGGAGCATTAAACATTATCCGCTAATGAGCTGTGAGCAGCACTTCCCATTGTACTAAGAGGGTCATATCCATGCACGTCTACTCGAGTAGCTAAGTTTTATCGTCTAGCAGACAAATAGTTGATAAATTGAAGTTACCTATTTTCGTATATTAGTAAGTGTTTAGATGTGTACACGAAGAAAGAGAGAGAGAGAAATAGAGAGAGAGGATTCTTCACATGGTTTTACTTTTAGTTCTGAACAAGCTAGAATGAAATTGCCATTTGCCGATGCGAGAAAGACTAGCAAAGCTGCCCATTCGCTTCTTTTATTCTTCTCCAGACTCCAGAGACTATTTTAGAGATTAAAAAAAAGGTTTCTAAATTCTTTGTTTAACCAAACACGAAACCTATCTCGACCCATTTTCATCCGGCAAGCAAACGGATAAACGGGATAAAAGCGGCTTCGAGTTCAACACCAACCAGAAAGAAAGTTCAATACCGACTCAGAAAAGAAAACAACTAAAAACAAATTTATTTAAAAAAAAAAAAAGCACACATCCACATGCTATCCCAGCTACGCTCAATACGAAAGCAATATTGTGTCATCGATAATATCAAATTTTTATCAAAGAAAATCTCAATTGAAATTCGAACAAAACCAACATCCGCATATCATATGCATCCTCCATATAAATGCTTTTCATATATGTGCTTTATCCCTCATTGGGTGTTAAGATCTACTAGAACCACATAAACCAACAATTTAGATTTGCTAGTTGCATGACAAATGAAACTGTTTTCAAAAGCAAAGGCTTCCAGCAGAAGCAGCAGCTTCATACTAAGACCTTGGAGGTGGAAAGAATTGCGTACCAGCAATGAAAGCATTAAGTGGAGCTGGGTAAAATGAAGGGTCGATCAAAGCGGCAGCGGAAGGGTTCGTGGTGGTGACTGTTGTAGTTGTTGTGGTAGCTGGGGGGCCTGCCGTGATTTGATTCAGTTGTTGAGAGCTCTCACCTCCCGTGGTGTAACGATTTTCAGGTCCTTGATCGTAAAGGATTCCCTTGAAAACATGCCCTCCGATATTAACGGCCGTTTGATATGCGAACTGCTCTTCAGGATCCTCCATGGCACTCAGTCTTACGGCGCGGAAGAGTGCAGGAGAATTAACTTCAGGCGGAAATTGACTCAGTTCCAACCCTAACCTCAACAACCCAACAAAATTAGAATGAATCAAGGCTAAGTAACAATTTAATAAGAGAAAGAAAAGAAAATTTTTTTTGCTAATTTCATGAACCTTATTTCGTCAGCTTTACTAACAAACAGTAGGGGAATGGAAAAGAAAAAAAAGAGAAAGAAAAGTAAACTGAGGTGGGTGGGCAAGCAAACTATGGAGGTAATTGCCTACACGCAAACGATACGATTTTGTTAGGTGACAGTACTTTAAAGCTTTCAGTGAAAATCTTCAAGATCTTACCAAAAATTGAACTCTATCAAGCATTACGATTCTGGAGATTTGTTCACCATATACCTTTTTCAGTCCTTGAATAATGGTAGTAAAATTCGCATTGTTGTTTGTTTGTATTGTAAACTACAACGTTACCTGTCGTGGTTATGGGTAAAAGAGTAGTGCTAGCTAGTGCAGGCAAGAGAGGAAGTATCACCTTGATTCTCTCTATGCCTTTTTGGATTCTCTCCTCCTCGAAACTGTTGTTGTTCTTCTTCTTCTTCTTGTGCATCGTGTTGCTGTTGTTGGTGCTGTCGTTGCAAAGCTGCGAGTTGTTGGTGCCTCTCTCGCCTTTTAGCAGCAGGGACCCAAGTACTCTTGACGTGTGTTGGGCACTGAAACCCTCGGCTCTTACAACAAGTTCTGCATCTCAAATGAATGCAATCTTTCTTAGCTTGGTTACCACAGTCTTGGCAATTCATGCCTCCTCCTCCTCCTACACCTCCTCCTTGTCTCGTCACAGTAAAACCTGATCTTGGTGAGTCATCGGAGGCGTTGATGAAGTTTCTTCGACTAGGACCCACTCCAAACGAGAGATAATTCGTCATACTTTGCTGTTGCTGATGATACTGTGGCCATATTTCAAATCCTTTGTTGTAGATCTCCTCGTTTGATGATCGGTACAAATAAAGGCTCTCTTCTTTCTCTTCTTCCTCTTGTTTACTGGCTTGTCCTTGTCCTTCTCTTCCTCCTAAGTAGAACCACCCTGCCATTTCTTGCACCAACAAGTTGAAACTAACCTCAATTTAGACCAAAAATCCATAGCAATAACTTAGTACCAGGATCAGTGCGGCTATGAATTATTTTTCTGGGTTCGAATTTTGGATAATTTACTGTAAGTTGTTGTTTTTACCTGATCTTCGTCTGATTCTGACCCACCCTGTCACTGTGCAGTGGTTATTTGCAGCTTTTCAAAGCCAAGAAACGATATTTTGTTTTTTAGGGTAAAAAATAGTAAGAGAAGATGGTTGCTTGACTTAGCTTCAATTCTCTTTCGTCGTTCCAATTCCAAGTAATAATGACACGGAATTAGAGCCTCTGCAAAGCCGCCATGGCAACTGCACCGTCACTCTGCAACACAATCTCATTTAAGACAAAACCAACCATTTTCTCTTTCTTAAACTCTCTCTCTTATTAACTTCTGGCTTTTTTTTTCTTGTATTTTTGAGACAAAAAAGAAAAAATAAAGAGTTTGAGTATGTGTTTGGGAGAGAGGGAAACAATTAAGAATCTCTCTCTGGGCACTTCTCTACAGTTCTCTTCCAGTTTCAATGAATCTCATCTAATTAAAGATTACAATCTCGGCCGTTGCATGATCTCTCAACGGATCCGATTCCTCCACGTGTCACAGCATCAGCTTTTCCTTATTCGTCCTTTGAACCGGAAAACCCGCTGGTACTTTTTCTGACCGTTCCTGCAATTAAGATTGATCTTCCTTATTTTTAATCTACGAAGCAATCTACTCATATATGTCTTTTTTTTTTTCTTTTTTAAATAAAGAAAATATAACAATCTCACATCTGTCTCCCGTATTTTCATATCACAGACGCCCGTTCCACTTGACACGTGTATCATCCCGTTCCTGTGTGTTAATTAATAGAAATCACAAGCAAAACCAAAGTTTCTAGTTTTAGACTTTTAGCGACAAATCTTCCCACGAGTTGCTTAAGAAATTTAAATATTTTATACAGAATCGAGTTTTTCGAAATTCTCGTTTGTATTTTCAACCGTCTCTTTGCCTCTGTATTATTTTCCTCGTCAATGCCACGTATTCCCTCAAAGTTCTATTTGTAATCATTTTTATCGTTGACTCTTGAGCACCAGCAGATGGTATTAAGATGACAATTTTCCTTTTTTCTTTAACTAAAAGAAATAAAATAAAAATTAAATTGAAAAACACGGTAACCTTACCACTACCAGTCAACAACTTTGATGTTACATGTAACGTTAGATTACATATCAACTAGGTTAAAATCATGAAAATTTGACATATGCAGGCAAAAGCGCTTTGGCTTCGGGATGTGTTTGCGTACACCGACTTAAAAGTAGGAGCATAAATGTGGCTAGAGAAAAAGCTTGAAAAGTTGCTCCTAAAAATTTTTTAAAAAAAATTAATGCAGAAAAAAATTATTAAGAATAGTGTGGTGTGGTGATTGAACTTTAGACTGGACTGTGACTGTGACCTCACAGACATTTATTATTTTCCACATTTTTTCAATGTGATTTGACTAACAACTTTTTTCTTAATTCACCTTTGATCGAAGACTAAGCTCACTAGCTAAGCTGGCAACTTAAATAATTCATTTTGTTGAATTCAATGCTACTGTGAACCCCTTCTATTTTTGGTTGATACACCTCGGCCACCGTACTTTTACTATTCTCATCCAATTTTCCTATTAATTCACATTTGATTGAAGACTTAAGCAAAAAAAAGAACTTCGCAATTGTTGAATTTCGTGGTTAGCATTGCACGCTTACTTTTGGCAAACGCCCCTTCCTCTCCTCTCTATGCAATTATTGTTCATAGTCAATCAACTATTTTCTTTTCTTAATTAATATTCGCTGGTTGGTTTAATGGTTTCGGCTCTTGTAGGATTCAGATAATTTATTGGTATTTCAATGATCATAAATAGAGCTTTAAGTTTGGGTAAGCTTTATGTACATGTAATAGCTAAGCTAGGCTCGACTCCATAAAATTATCCCCTGGTAGGAAAAGGACTTTCTCGGCGCCCTAGCCAGGTAGCCATCTAGCGCAAGCTAATGGCTAAAAGATTAATTAGTGTTAGTAAAGGGGCCTCTTTTATCTAACAATCACGTGAAACCACGCAGATTAGTGGGCAGTAATTATTGGAACCCAGTAATCTCATTATACGGGTACGGACTCCGGCGGACTTTTGTGATCTTCTCGCCGTACCACAGCGCCCTTGCCCCTCTTTGGCCTTGGCCCTGCTGCTTAATCACATTAATCAACTTGTATTATTATAGAATAATGATGATCATAGTCCATACTCATCATCATCTGCTTACCACTAATTAAAAAAACTAATTATGTAAAGTGTGCGACGTTGAATAATACTAGTTGTAATTTAGGCAATTAGGGGCCCGAGGCAGTAAGGGCTCTTTTCTTTTCCTTTACTGTTGACTCTTAGCTGCTGCGTCTTTGTCTCTAATCTAATCGATTGATTTGTTTATTCGGTAGCGGACATGGAGCTCCTAACTTTGATGATTTGGGGCTTCCCATGATTTCTGCTACATCAGTCTTAACTTGCCTTTTGCTGGATAATAACAAAATATTAACCTTCTTCCAAGGTACGATGAAAACCTTAACTTAACTGGCTCCGAATAATATTGTAAGTAACCAAATCATCATATACGTCTAAAATTAATTCGATTTTGCTTTGCTTATCTGCTAATAATCGATCCAGTTTCTGTTGTACTTGTTTTCTTACTCTTTAACTTGTTCGTGAGTAGATGTTGCCTAGCTTCTTATGTGTGTATATATATATAGTTCTTAACAAATATGCAAGATTAAATAGTTTGTTGTTGAATTTGATGAGCTGATACGCATAGAAGAGGAAGATGATTAAGAGAAAGAACAAATGGATCACGCCAAAAACATAATGATAGAAGCATGAGAATAGAAAATATTTGTGATGGTGTGGTGGAAAAAGGATGGGATAGGCAACAGCTATAGAAGAGTAGCTATCCTCAAATTTAGTGAAAGTAGCCAGTAGAATTATAATGGGCTGTGATTAAGTGATGGAGGTAATTCAAAGCTGGGTTGGTGATTGAATGGGTTATGTTAAAATGGGTACGTGCGTAAAAACTTGAAAAGAAGGAGAAGAGATGGTAACACTAATTGGGTGGTGAATGATGTGTGGGAGTCCCAATAATTGTGTGTCCCTGTCTGTCTTTCACTCTCGAGCCCTGAGCTTCGCTTTCTCCTGGTTGACTCTTCCTCTATCGCTCATTCATTTTCTCTCTGTCCCCCGCTCAGTATTATTACTACTCATTTTAATTTTTTTTCTCCAGCAAGCTTCTCCTCTCCCTCCCTCTCAGGCCGCCTCAGTGCTCACAATGTGCTCTCTTTCATTACTCGAATATTTGGACGTGTTATCATGACAATAGATTAATTCATTTGTTTTATTTATTCTAAAATATTCACTACTTTTTGACGATAAAATGTCAATCAAACAACAGTTGTGAACAAATTTGACTAATTTACAACTATGTTTTGGCATATAACGCTGTTATTGTTGCTGCCGTATGACATCTTCTAAGATCTCTTTCACAATATTTTGAAATATTTCACCAAAGAAAAGAAAAGAAAAGAAAAAGTGAAGTATTAAGAAGCCCTCATAATTATCGAGTCTACTATGACAATAACTTCTTCTGTTTAAGCTAGCTTTTCCATTAAGGTTCGAGTGCATGCCCCAAGAGAAGAAAGGTGAGAAAATTTCAAGTTCAAAGTGTAATGTAATTGCAACTTTCTCATCCCTGGTCAAAAGTGAGGAATATTGCCACATTGGCAATGGCAATGCTCAAACCTTCCAGAGGAAATCATGTCTTAACTGGCCTCAAAATTCGATTTGGGCTTGGAAGTCAACTTCGAAACATGATCTGCTTCACTGATCTTAACCTAATTAATTTGGTTTACCAGAAGTCAAGTCAAATTAAACTCCTCTCTCATCGTCTAGTCCCAATAATCTTAACTAACTAGCATATATGATCCGAAACCAAATTGAATGAACATCTCAGTCGTTTTGGTATGTATAACGAGTATATGGATGAAGTACATGCAAAGCCTAATATGTATCGAAATATACATACATGGAAGTTCACATGTGACATATATGATAAATAGGGCAAGATAAGCAAGGAAATGGGAATGTGATGGTCCCCACTCCAGCATGGTAGGTGGGTCCAATTTAAGGGCGGTAGTGTGGGGCCACAGTGGCCATGCATGTGAGGGACATGATGAGAATTAAGTTTTATGTAGACTGAATTCGTAGACTGTAGGTTTCCCTTTAAGCATATTATTGGTGTATTGGCCGTTACATGACATAATTGTCTCAAGAAAGGTTACAGGACTCGCTGTCACGTGCCTACTTCCGCTTTTCATAAACCCAAGCTAAGAACCCAACTTATCCTTCTCTCATCTCATTCTCGACTAACGACGTATTTCAAAAGCAATTGGAGATTTATTAAAGTTTTCTTTTTATAATTTTTGTTGTCTCATATCTTTCACTTAACTACAGATATGAAAGCGCCTTTGATGAATCCGTTTCTGGAATCGAAATCGTGGCTTATCACACTATCGGAAATCAATTCACTGACCGAATCATTTAACGCGAGTAAAAGCTCGCTTACAATTTCAAAGGGGGGGCCCTTATGTTAAGGCCTGGCCGGCAAGGTACGGTTTCTCATTTTAATGAGTAGAAAAGCCCAATTTCAAGGGAGACGTCGCTAAGGCTGAAAAGTTAAGGACTCAAAATATGTACAATGCTGAATCCACTCATTCACCAAAATCATTCCAGCTTCAACTTGGTTTGATTATATTTCTCTTAATATTATTCACCACTTAACTATATATATATATATATATATATATATATATATATATATATATATATATATAT
>JANKKB010002627.1:58389-79324 GCA_026225775.1 Bursera palmeri
TTAATATTATTCACCACTTAAATATATATATATATATATATATATATATATATATATCAGTCTTTAAAAACTAAATAGCCTGGAACAAAATTTTCAGGTAGTTTATTAAACTGATGAACATCACTGAAAAAGAGATTTCGAGATTGAAAGAAAACTTGGCAATAAAAATTGAAATCAATAGTTAGAAGAAACGTAATTTGATGGAATAATTGGAGTGCTTAGAATGGCAACAGGTGGTTGTGCATATGAAAAAACCTGAAGCAGCCTAAGCAATGCCTCTGCTGTTAGTTGAAAAATGTTCATAAAAGCATGGTTTGATATTATCCTATGATCTGGGAAGGAGAACAAAGTAATCCAGATGCATCCGAACCAATTACCGAAAGATCACAAACAGAACAAAGCTGTCCTTCCTGGGATGGAACATATCTTGAACTGCAGTAAGGGCATGAAACATCCTTCTGTCCATGGTATATAGGACACGGACTACGAACGGGATTCTAACGTCATAATTCAGCTGGGATGCATCATTTTTGTTTTCACTGGCTTTCAAGATTTGCCTAGCAGTCTTTATTTGGTTTTCATTGGCAGGATTGGTCTGCAATAGTCGCCTGGCAAAGTTAGCAGCTGTATTGAAATTACCAGCCTTGTAGCAGTTAGCCATGGCGCTCTGCATTGCAATTCTATGATGATCTAGCCCAAGTTCTAAGTGGGCGAAGTGAGCTGCTAGTTCCTGTTGGCGAATAGGTCATTTCCCTCCTTTTAAGCTCCGTCTTCAGACCCGAAAATTGTTTTTTACACTGTCAATTAAATCCTTTACTGCATCAACTTCTCTTCTTGATTCAACTACAATCAAAGGAATGGTGTGGAGAATACTGAGAAAATGTCGTAAGGCCTCGGTCAATTTCCCATTTTTGGTGGTCTTGCAACCGGCCTTAAGCTTCTCTGCCAGCCGAGAGAAATTGAAGACCAGAGCTGGTGGTCCCCTTGCATTAGGACCTGTTGATTTACTCCATCCCGTTTCCACTGCCACTAACAGCATTGGAGCCGAAGAGAAGGCTTGCAGATAAGTATGACTACCCATATTCAGGTTAAGAAATAATGGTTTCAAGGGAGCTGCCGGCTGAGCAAGCGCATAGCAGCATCAAAATTGCCGGCTGCAGCGTGTTAAGCTGCTAGAGATGATATTTGCATCCAAATTTGAGTTACACGCATGGCGGGAGTTGGTGCAACAAATATTACTGAAGAATGGGCATGGTTGGAGGTCCTTGGAGTTTCAATCTCAGGCTGAAGATCAAGATCCCATCCCCCCTCATCATTTTCTTCATTCCATTCATTCTCCAGTGCCATACTGATGTCTCCATTTGGCATGTTCTCCACATCAAGAATATCCAAAACCTCCCCCCAGTCAGCAGCATCTGCAGCATCGTCATACTCTTCCTGCTCATTCCTGTCTATATTATCAAGAGCACCCTCAATAAAGGCCAATCTCCATCACGCAAAATTGGACTTCGAGGCATTAAACAACATAGTGATTTCCCTTTAGGCAAAGAAGGAACACTATCTCCTAGTACAGCTGCCAGACGTTCAGCAACATATTGTATCCCATGAACTGCAGCTATGATAAAAGCAAGGGGCAGATGGCCAAAATATTCCAATATCTCGATGCGTTCCCTTATATCACCTAAATACATGGCATTTTGGAACTGACCTATTACATTATTTTTTACTTCAGCAATTTTCAGCATCTTGGACAATTTATCTATGTTTCCTGTTACAAGATATAAGAATGATAACCTCTCAAAGTTCTTGGTCTTCTGCTATGCATATTCTGCAATGCCTGTATTACCCTGCCGCAAGGCCTCCGCGCCCAATCGATACCAATGATCTCTCTCATCAGTTTCCTTTGCAGAAGCAACAGCAATCTCGATGTTACCACTCTCCAATGCCAAGTTAAAACTTTTTCTCTCATCCTTCTCAAAACGGAGGGCAACCTCTGGTAAACCTTTCTGCTGAAGGTATTGAATCATGGCTGGTCCACACAGCTCCGAGCTCCTAACTAGGTTCGTAACCTGTTCATATCTCTTCTTCAGGATAGACATATTGAAAATATGTTCAGTTGCATCAATGACAATGGCATGGTTTTTCCCATCTCTGTCCAAGCAAAATTTGGTGTCTCCAGACGCTTTTGTTATGTATACTGGGAGATCAAGAGTCCTGATGATTCCTGTGTCTCCATCCGGAAGGCAATATTTAATGTGGTTCAGAGTAGTAAATATGAAGATTCCATTCTCATCCCAAACTCCGCTCTTTATCCTGATTGTCTCATGGATAGTGCATTGAGGCACAAGCTTCTTACCGGCTATTACAATAGTATGTTTGCTCAACAAAACAACAGTCTCCATATCGTTTGACCAAACAACACTCCTAATGTGAAGTGTTTGAAGTTCCCCAAGAATCGTCCTCTGCTGGAGGTCAAAAATAACTACTCTATCCTCTGCCCTGCAGCAACTTTCCTGTTCCAGCATAAAATATTGCATCCACAAATACAGGAAGTGTAGTCCTCTTGACAATCTCAAATTTAAGGTTCTTGACCAACACTTGGTTGGTGCTCTTTTCTAGAACAGCAAATCTGTTTCGAGCAAAAAAAACTGCTGATCCTCCAATACCTGTCTTCACCTCCTGAACCGTCTCGGCCCCATAGCTGTCTTTAGGCATAATAAAGAGTTCACGAGATCCCTCATCCTCATCACAACAGATCAAAATATCGATCTCTGTAGGACTATAAGAAAGTGTTCTTGCCCCTGGACTCGAGAGGTGAACCTCGGACTAGGACTACCCGAGTGTCGGTCAGAGTTGAGAAATCGTAGCATCGCAGGAAACAATCTTTCACATAGAACATAGAATTGCCACTGACGGAAAAAGCAGGACGTTCTCTCCCCAATGTGAAGACAATCATGCCACTATCATGAACAGCAGCCAGAAGATTCATCTCAGGTTGTGATGCAATAATCCAGAACCTGTCATGTTTCCTACGAAAACTCTGTAAGATCAATCTGCTTAGTACCATCCCAAATACGAATACTCCTATCTTCTGAATTGGATATGATTATATCCTGCCTTGCGTGGAACAAAACACACGAGACATTATTCATGTGCCCTCTGAAAGTGTCGACTTCCCAAGCCTTCGAATCTGAAATATGAAAGATAGATGGACATAACTAGCTAGACGACCATTTGTTCCAATCACTCCAATAAAGCTAAAAAATATCAATCACTACTAATATATCCAAGCAGATTAATGGAATTTAATTTTAATTTTGTTTTTTCATTTAAAAAATTCCGGGAACTTTGCTTCACTTCGTCTTTTTGCCCTCTGCGAAAAGATGAAACATCATAACCTTAAAAACTAATCTTAATAACGTAGAAAATGTCACATCTTATGTAACTAGAGAACGAGAATTTGGACTTGTAAGATTTAGATTTTTTTCAATGCATTTTTTGGTAAAAGATGGTTGCAGAAAATCCAATTATAAATACAAATATGTGCAAGTAAAGAATGCGTAGCTGAAACTTAATGCTGATAATATCTAGCTGTTTGGTTTGAGTCTAAGTGCTGCAATTGGTACTAGTGTGACAGACTCTCGCATCCTTGTGAGGTCTAAAAGGAGAAGAGTTTATTTACATTTGACACCACTAATGAAAGTGGTTCTTAATCAAGTAGATGGTTTTTTTTGGTGTGAAGTACAAATACAAATCAGTCAAAGTCAAAGACGTGCATAATATCGAATAAGATAATACCTACTTGTATTATGCTTTTGAAAATCTCATTAGATCAAACAAACGGATAACAGGTATAAACAGACGGGCATACCGCTCATTCGCCAAAGTTTTACTTGCCGATCATCAGCCCCTGAGACAATTAAAGGGAGATTGGGATGGAATGAGGCCCAGTTAACTCCTCGATCATGACCCTCCATAACGAACTTAAGAACCATTTCCGTCCCGCCAAAGAAATCGCTGTTCATCTGACTCAACCGCAGTACATCATCACTTTCTCAAAGCAGAGATATCCCAAACAGAACCGTTAGATCCAAAGAAGCTGCAACAATCAAGTCCTCCTTCGGATGAAAGTTGGCACACATTACGTAGTGGTTGTGTCCGGTTATTACAGAAACAAACGTACGAGATTGCCAGTTCCATACCCTAATCGTCTTGTCATTACTGGCACTAGCAATCCAAGGATATTCATGTTGAAATTGAACCGTTCGAATATAATCAATGTGCCCAATAAGAGTAAACAAACACTTACGTAATTTAAAATTCCAGACCGTGATTTTATAATCATCACCTCCGTAAACGAACAGCGGTTGAGACTTGTGAAAATGGATGCCACGGACGGGTCCATCTTGCTCGTCAAATAGATCAACGATCGTGCCCATCCTGTAATCCCAGAGCTGGATCTCCCCGCTGTGAAGACCCGCCAAGATCCACGGCCTCTTACTGTGAAAACTTAACCCTTTCACTCTATTACCCTTTGTCTCGAATTTCGTGAACATTATTTTTTTTTTTTTCGAATTGTACAGGCCGCTGGCTATTATTAAAGATTGAAAACGTGCGAGCACTTACGGGAGATTTCAACGTCTATTTTTCTTAGCTTTGAGACTGGTTTTGGGTTGGATGAGTAAAGAGCGCGAGCAGTTGCTCAGGTTTTTAATTCAACTTGATATATTCCTGCGCGCAAGGTAGTCCCCGAATGTTACGAAAAATGTAGTAGTGTACTGATTTCATGATTATGACTAACAAATAATAAAAAACTAATTAAATAAACGATCCTCTACTATAATAATTATTTGTTTAAAAGAATTAAATTAAAAGACGGTCCAAATTCTTTGACCAATGATCTCTTGAATAAATGATAATAATATCAGATTTATTAACATCCAATAAAGCTTCATGATAAAGAATAGCATTACACTTATCCAATATAAAAATTACTCTGACCCATTTGCTTATTAATATATTGTACGCATATTAAAGGGAATATTGCATGGCTCGCCAACAACCATGCATGTATATACAGCTGGAACGATATTTCTTGAACCAAATTTTTAATGCATCGCTTGTCTCTCACTCTCACTTAACTTGCCGTAAAATATAAAACTCCATATAAATGTAAGTTGTAACCAAGTAAACGTGTATAAACTCCTCCAGAAACTCATATTATATGCGTCTCGATTATCATCCTGGCAATGGCAGCCCAAAGTTCATCCCAGTCTCAGATTGAGCTCAAAATCGATATGCACGCCAGCACTACAGTTGCTTTACAGAATCGAAATCGGCATAATAGCCTTTCGATCATTCTTGGCAGGCAAATCAAGGTGTCACTAAAATCCGTTTTAACCAGATTTCATGCTGGTTATTTCAGAATAAGCTTATCTCTTGGTGGTCAAGCTTTGTTGTGGAAGACACTGATCGGATCAACTGAAGATACAAGCCGTCTACGACATGTCATGCTCATACTCCACCCCACAGCTTTTCGTGTACTATGGTCTCTCGCTCTCTTTACCCTTATTTTACTTTCTCTTCTCTACATATTGCGATGCTTCTTTTACTTCAAGATGGTGAAAGTGGAATTCTTGCACCATGTAGGGGTTAACTATCTATTTACTCCCTGGATTTCATGGCTTCTTCTGCTTCAATCTGCACCATTAGTTACTCCAAAAACCTCCTCCTATCTTGTTCTATGGTGGGTTTTTGCCGTTCCAGTTGTGGTACTTGATTTAAAGATTTATGGTCAGTGGTTTACCAAAGGAAAGAAGTTTTTATCAACGGTTGCAAACCCAACAAGCCAGTTATCGGTTATCGGGAACTTGGTTGGTGCACAAGCAGCAGCTAATATGGGGTGGAAAGAGAGTGCTGTTTTCTTGTTTTCACTAGGGATGGTGCACTATTTGGTGCTTTTTGTGACACTTTATCAGCGATTATCTGGAGGTGATCGGCTTCCAGCCATGCTAAGGCCAGTCTTCTTCTTGTTCTTTGCAGCGCCAAGTATGGCAAGCTTGGCTTGGGAATCCATAGTTGGTGCTTTCGATACTGCATCGAAGATGCTTTTCTTTCTCTCGCTCTTCCTCTTCGCTTCACTGGTAATCTTGAATTAAAAAATTTGGTCATGAAAGTGACCTTACTTTGGAAGTATTAACTAGGGCACATAGATCAATTAAAGATCAATTTTAATTTTTTTTTTAATCGAGTCGATTTCAATTTCATGCACCATTAAAATATAAAACATTTGTTAATGGACCACTAAAGGTCTACTTGGCAGGTACGTAGTGACAAATTGTACAACTGGTGAAGGTAGATTTATTTTGATATATGCTCTTCAATTTTTTATTAGTTCTTTACAACTGTACGTATCAACCAAGTACAGTGCTTTCCTGTACCACGGAATCGCTCAATTTCTTTTCAATTGTGCATGAATAGTGTCACCGAATAGCTTTTTCTTACATAAAGCTGCAATTTATAACAAATTGTTCAATATGTCAACGTACGTAGTAAAAAATTGACTTGTTTTTGAGACTGAACAGGTTTGTAGACCAGCCCTTTTCAAGAGATCGATGAGAAGGTTCAATGTCGCATGGTGGGCTTATTCATTTCCCTTGACTATGCTTGCTGCATCTTCAATCGAATATGCCCAAGAAGTGAAAAGTGGCATTGCAGAAGTCTTAATGCTTCTTCTGTCAGCTCTTTCTGTCTTGGTCTCCATCTGTTTGATAGTCTTCACTTTGCTCAACACCAAAATGCTTTTACCAGACAACGATTCAATTGCAAGTGATCTACATAATATCATAAACCGTTCATAATTGTGTACTTCTAGTTCCCGTATACTAATTTTGATGTATTCACTTTGGAGTGACCTCACTGAGACATGATGTGCACTTTTGCCGTTTGTGAGTCTATGAAATAAAGAATATATATAATGTTTGTTTACTTCTAAAGGCAAAACAACTTCAAGCTTATGAGTAATGTAGAAAGTGTTGGAAAATGGAAATTGTTAAGTTTAATATAGAGGGGATTCGAACCTGGACCATTGGGTCTCTATGGACGTGATACCATGTTAAGTTTATCACTTTTTTTAAAACTCAAGCTTGTAGGTGATGACTTAGCTTAAATATTTAAGCCTTTTAATAAAAATATAATCAAATCACAAGTTTAATTTAATATCCCCCGGAGCTCAAGTTTACGTGATGGATTTGATTAACTTTGTATTTTTATACCACGACCAAACTCAATATGCATTACCATATGTATTATTTATGAATCCCCTGACATCAATCTTAAAGAGAGGACAATATACGTAAACATTATGATAATGTTGGCGAAGCTTCTGATATTTGTTCATATAAACAAATCTATTCGAGTATTTTAAAACATATACCAAACAAAATGAAACCCTTCAGTCGTTTCCCCACAACAGGGAGAAACTTTCAAATTTTCAAAAAAAAAAAAAAAAAATCAGTTTTGTTGACTGAATTAGATATAGTAGATAGCATAATCCAAAGACATGACATAAGACACAACTTGGAGTTAGATAGTTAATGATTTTTAAATGTACAAATAAAAAATTGGAATAGGGTTGAATTCAGGAAGAAAATTAAAATAATAATAATAATTTTAACAAGATGAAGATGATGGGCAAAATGCCGAGCATCGTTGAGATAATATTAATTAGACTTAAACGAACAAGAATGTAATTTTAGTTAAATAAGGGGCTTCTCAAAATCAACGGGATTAGGTACCTATGATTTTCAGTTTGTATTAAAACAGACACATCGAAGCTTACATGTCAAATACAAATTTCGTCACCTTTGACAATTAACCAAACTTGTAAATTTGGCTAAATCTTTTACAATCTTAAACAGTGTTAACGTTATTCGTATACATTTAAGTCAAGGCTTACCAATCATTTATACTATTCTATGGCTCCCGACAACTTAGATTTGGTTTTAAGAAAATGTTTGCCTACTAATAACTTTGCAGGTTCTGACTATCTCTTAGTGGGTGAGATATGAAGAATTATGATTATGATGTCTTCTACATTTTCTATTCTCTTCAACCTTTTTTTTTAATTAATCATCAATTCAGAAGAGGATCATTTTCCTAGTCTAAGGTTTTGAAATGGTAATACTTTTACTTGGAGCCTAACAACGTTAACTTTGTCTGGATTCTGGCCTATTTCTTAATTTAAGTTGCAATTTGAATTCTATAAGAAGCAGAAAAAGTAGAGTGAATAGGAAAATAGAGTTAGAATAAAAAATAAGAATATTACTCATATTAGTAGTAAAATATTTCTATATAGATCTATATATATAGAAGTTGAGAATCAGTTCTGAGAGAGAAACTGACATAAAAGGTTAGCATTTTTATAGGAATGTGGAATAGATATAAAAGAGATGCAAAAATTTAAAGCTTTATTTTAAGTATCGCATATTCGTTAAGGAAAGACACAAGTGAATGTCTGATCTTTCGATTTTCCTATTTTACAAGTGGACGAATATAATAGTAAACGCTGTCGTTCCGAACTTAATGCTTAAGTTGATAATTGCATCCCCGAACGCTGCCAGGTCAAATTATGCATTACAACGGGAAACGGAGAAGGGCGAAACCTAATGGTCCCCCGCGCATCAAACATTATTATTATCAATCCAGACTTTCACTTTTCACCATTTTTAGCAACAATGGTAATCGCGTACTCTTTCTTTCTTCTTTTTATTTCTTATTATCAGAATCTTAGCAAAGCAAGAACTCACATTGGAATCAAACAGTTGCAATCAATATGCATGGCTCGGGAAATAAAAGAACCAGATCAAGAGGACAAAGAACAGACAGCTTACTTATTCTAAAAGACGAAATGGTATTTTCAAGAAGTTAAATTAAGCTCTTGGGCTTTACGTTATATGGGATGCTGAGGTTTTCATTATCATGTTCTTTAGCATTGGCAAGCTCCATGAATACACCAGTTACCAGAAAACCTAATTGGTGATTGATATTTGCATGCAAAATCTCCTAATATAATGCAAATGAGTGAAGAATCATGAAGAAAAGTAAAACAGACAAGTGATTGTTCTCGAATCTTGAGATTTTTATTGCATAGTCAAAATGAATAGAATCATTGACTAAGCTGAATAAACAAACAATCTGAAATGCCTTTGCTTAGCTGGACCATTACCACTAAATAATTGGTTTTACTCTTCCTGTTTAACATTTCTTATAACGCATCGCAGCTGCATGGGACATGACACCGGCAGGCATATTCATTAAGATATTTTGTGCTTATTATAACCAAAAAAGGAGTTGGTATGGTGGCAATGGAGAAACCTTTCGCCTCGCCTAGCCGTCTTGAGACCGCAGGGTTACCTCAAACAAACATTTTCAATACTTTGTCGGAATTCCAATGTTTTTTCAAAAGGCTAAAAATGTCATTTCACTATCAGCCGTAGAAGTTAACGGAGGAAGCGCAACAACAGGGTCACCATTGAAATTAAAGTAAACAAAGTGTCTCTTAATTGTTTAGCAAGTAAGGTTATAACTTTTCCAATAATTATTAATTTTAAATGTAGTGCAAGAACCAGAATTTTAGGTAGGAAGGTTATTTTGTTTTATTTTTAAATGACTGGAACAGTTTCTGAAGCTGCTGATATTCTTGGCTTCTTTCTTGGAGCCATTACGGACTTGCTTGCAGTATTATCTGGTCAGGTCACACAGCTATGGAGAAAGTAACTAACATTAGCTATAGCTTATACAAATTGATCATAAAAATGCTTCGATGGTTGCAAAGCCCTAATTCTCAATAATAAAGTGATCATGTGGTGTAAATTTAGCGAAAGATGCCACTTAACACAATTATACATCAATTTACGAAGCCTAAATCTTGGAGGAGCAGGTCAAATTTTATTGTATTTAACTCCCTGAAAGGGAAGGAAATTAATTAAATTGAATACCTTTTTACTGTTGTGGGTTTAGAATTTAATATCTTGATTGAGATTCAACAGTTGGCATGTTTATTTAGAGGGCTTGTCGGGGAAAGAGAAATTACAGATGCTTTGCTTTAATTCGCTTAGATGAAAAAGAGTTGATGAGAGAATGAGATATAGAAGAAGAAGAAGAAGTGGAATGATTATCAGAGTGGATATTTTGAGAGTTCAACTAAAAATGAGAGTGAGAGTGAGAGTGGGTGATATAAAATTGGGAATATATTTGAGAGTTTAGCCACTTTTTGATAGAGGCTTACAAGTAATTAGAGGGCTTGACTATTTTTGTCACCAATCCCCTAATTTTGGATGTTTGTTTAAATTTTCCATCAATTTACGAAAGCCTAAATCTTGGATTATCAAATCAATTAGGGAGGAACTGCACAAGAGCAGGTCAAATTTTATTGTATTTATCTCCCCTAAAGGGGAGGAAATTAATTAATTTGAAGACCTTTTAACTGTCGTGGATTTAGAGTTTTAATTGGATGAATAATTAACTAATTATTCACACCTTAAATACCAAGTCAGTGAGTAACATGCTTCCATTTTATGATGAATACATGACATCCATGTCACCATTTATGTCTCATTCTATTATATTATCACGTACAATATCACCAATATGTATATATAAATGTATCATGTCTCTTCAATTCTTTTAAATAAATCTTTTAAAAGTATAGTATTAGGTCCACATGATTACAATGCATATATCTTAACCCACCAAGAAAATTAACATGCATTTCTTCCTTTTATTTTTTATTATTTTTAATTCATTTTTTCAATTATTATTACTTTTTATTCTTTTGTGATAAATCAACCATACATATGCCAAGTTTGTGTTTTTATCAGTTGACATTGATGACATTTTCCGAAATAAACGTCAAGTAGTGAATTATTTGACTTCAAAACTATAAAAATCTCTTTATTGTGGATAGATTTCGGATAAAATTTTAAGAAATTTCTTGGACACATGTGAGAAAAACAAGTTCTAATTAATTTTCGGATTTTATGGGAAAATTTTTATTATTTTTTGAAATTATATTCTTTTTATATTTATTTATTTTTTATTCATCTTTACAATTCCTGAGAAAAATTCATAGATTTTTATTAAAAATTGTGAGCTTATAGTAAAAATGAGAGTATCATGAAATTGAATAAGAAGATTAATCATAGGATTACTTGCATGCCACGAAAACTAGTACTGTAATTTTGGGTCTCGTCGGAGTTGTACTTGTTATCAAACTAAAATTTTCTTATAATAATAAATTAATTTTAGGAATATACCTTTCGGTCAACAGTCAACCCCAAGTACACCGACCGCGACAATCTGCGACATCCCTCTTTTCCTTCCTTCTCGTCGTCGGAAGAGGATTTGCACGTGCCTTTACTTGGCAACGATTTCATGGAAAATCCATGAAAATCACCGGTCACCTGAACCACCGAAGCCTTGCGAGTGTCCACGTTTTCTAAAAAGCACACCGTGCGTGTCACCCCAAAAATATTTAATTATTTTATTTTTGTTTTTCTCTTAAACCCCAGCTGTGTTGTTTTATTTCCATGTCTTACTCTTACAGACTTGAAGCAAGGCTCGGACGAGATAGAAAGTAGAGACAAAGCGAGAATCTTGTTAGAGCTTTAAAGATGGGAGCTTTAGCTCCGGTTTCTCCTTGGTTACCTGAAGACGACCTCTTGTTAAAGAACTCTATTGAGGTAATTTTTTTTTTTCTCGTTTTTACTTGCACATTGTTTTGTTTTTCATTCACCAGTTTCTATTTAGCTTTCTGAAATTTTAATCTGGAAATAACTGTAAAATTTTTATTTTGGGTCTCTGAATAATTGGGTTCTCGCTTTAATGGGTTTCTGCTTCAGGGTTTTTTGTGTGATAAAAAATGAGTTGGTTGCGTCAAGTGTTCTATTTGTTATAAAAATGTGTTCTTGATACAGAACTATTGCAGGCGTAGGATTCTTGATTATTAGGTTTAGAATCAGAAAATATGACCTGTATCGATTGGTCAGGTGTTTGCACCTTGCAGACATGCGTCCAATTACTTTTTGGAGTCGAAAGAATATCAATTGTGAAGCTTAGAAGTCAACCCTTTCAGTATGTTACTCTTGAATTTGGGCTGTTAGGTAGTATGGCGGGTTTCTTTGTCAAATTATTTGGAGCATTGATGGTACTTTGGATTTGCCAGGAAGCTGTATTTTGTATGAAGTGGTTTTGTGAGTGTGTTTGAGTTGTCAATTTTGGAAATTGAGTTGGTTGCTAATTTTCAGCACTAGGCAAATGAAGAAATCAGTTACTAGTAATTTCAAAAACTTTATGCTTGTAATCGGAATAGGATATGACGAAACTGTATACGGTTGGGATTTGCTTATATAGACTTTTATGGAATAAAGGCATTATCACTCTATTCTGTCTATTATATGAGTTCCGAAATGTCGGATGTTTGAGAGTTTCCAATTTAGTAGTTTAGGTTTTAGACTACATCGACTTATATTAAGTTTTCCATTTATTGGTTTATGAGTTTCCAGAATGCATGCACCACATTTACCTCCTCTTCCTCCTTAATGTTTTTCAATTTTCTAATTTTTATCTCTTTTAAGGCTCCAGCATATTCTTCAGTTTTGATGTTTTAGATCAATCTGTTTAAATAGTGGCATCTTAAGAAGACAGGTTTTACATAGCAACAAATGGTTTCAATATATTCGCTTCTTTAATTTCAACCTTTATGCATATCGTTTTCCTTTTCAGGGGTGAGAACAATAAATAATACTGTCAACTTATGCATTATGTAAACCTTTTTAGATTCTTGTTTTTGACTCATAACTGTATTTCTGTTTGGGGAGTCACTGTTTTTTTCTATATCTGTCTTCTTCTGTTGCAGGCTGGTGCTTCATTGGAATCACTTGCTAAAGGTGCAGTGCAGTTCTCCAGAAAATTCTCTGTCCGAGAACTGCAAGATAGATGGCATTCTCTCCTTTATGATCCAGTTGTTTCTGCCGAGGCTTCTTTTCGCATGATTGAGTATGAGCGTTCTGCACCAATTCTACCTTCAAAGTTCAATAGAGCTGGAAATTCAAAAGAAAACAAAAGTTTTTCTGGGAAGAGAAAATCTGAAAGTGTCCGCAATTGTTATTATGCTTTGCGTAAGAGAATTCGGAATGAACCTTTTAACCCTATGGATCTGAGTTTTCTTGTTACACCTGGTGATGACAATTTCTTTGGGAACTCTGGAAATTGCATACTGGGAGATCCAATGTCAAATCCATATGGGCTTCAAGAATCAGATTCGGATATTATGCATCATGCTTTTCCTGGAGTTTCAGTGCATACTGGCACTGCTCCTGGGAACACTTGCACAGGCCATGGCTTTCATGGGCAACTCAGTCACCCAATTGAAGAAGATTTTCATGTGCAGCAAGATAATATTCATGAGGAGATTACTCATATATTTGAAGAGAATCAGTCTTTTACAGGTAATGGCTCTGGGGTTGAGGAACTGGCTCAACCAGAACAAGTGCCTGGCTTATTTGAAGTAAACACTTTTAACACAAATCCCCCCTCTACCTATGGTCAAATTAATAGTGATCCAGGGAATGTTTGCTCTGAGTTTGGAGGGAACCAGGCCTTTCATTCAGCCATTCCGGATTGTGATGCATCATTTCAGAATTTGGATTACTCATCTCCACTTCCTGAGATGCCACTCTGGGGAACGGTTGAAGACATTTCAACACCAGCTATTCCAGTTGACAGCCTCAGAGAAAAAGATTTGCACACGGTAGATACATACACACTTCCTGATGATGGTAGTGCTAAGGACACAAGTGAACCAGGATCTGACTTTATCCATGAGAATTCTAAGTTGAAGGCACAGATGTCATGTGACATGTTAAAAAGTCCAGCTGCTAGCACAGAAAATTATCTGGCAGAATTGTCAAATTCTCTTCTCAACTTTACAAATGATGAAGAACTCCTTCTCATGGATGTTGATGGGAAAGAAATGATTGATAAGTCTTACTATGATGGTCTTTCACTTTTGTTGAGTTCACCAAATGAGGTAAATCAAGACCACATGCCCAGTCCAAAACCAGAGACATCGCAAAACCCAACTCCTGCATCTGGTGTTGGTCCTGCTGAATCAGTTGAAAATGTCCAAATACAATCATCTGCATCTGCTTCAGACTCTCAATTTCCTGAACTGAATGATGGAATTATTTGCTGCACTTTGAACACTGAAGATCCAGATGTTCCATGCAATGATGATGTTTTTCTTCCAAATAATTTTCACCCATTTTCAACTTCGATTCCTACCCAGCGGAATTTTAAAGAGGTTGGTCCTAGTTCTGGTAAGGACTTTCCGGGCAACCAAAAATCTAATGAAGGAGATCTAGTCCCAATGCAGAGAGGTCAAGAAAACCATGGACAATCTCATGCCTTGTCTCAAACAATGGGATCACAGGTGATGCCAGAAAAGAGTCAACTCCACCCAGTTCTTGATTGTGGAGTGAAATTTGAGTTACCCAATTGTGACTCCCCACATGTGGCATCTAGAACTCCAGCTATTGCTTTCGGTGGTTCCATTCAAATCAATTCAGTGAATATCAGCACAGACAAACTCCAACGTGCAAGACTGAAGGAAGAGAATAAAGAAATAGCACTGGTAAAGGATCCTGGTGATACCTTGACTGATTCTTTCTTGGAGAATCCAGCTTTTGGCTCTGATGGCTACAAAAGCCATGAGAGGGATGCTAGTGGTATTAAACAGGAATTTGATGCTCTAGCAACTATTCAAGATCGTCAAGCATCAAATATAGAAGTAGGATCCATAAATTTCCCTGATTCAGGACCAGTCACAAATCCTCCAACATCCGAGCCAGAAGAGCTGTATATAGACAGTGATGATGATGATATACCTTATTTCTCTGATATTGAAGCAATGGTAAATCTTAAAATATAACCTTCCAGTCAATGTCTGATTATTTGCTATTATTCTTTGCTCTTTTCATCATTTTGAGTTAAACTGTTTTGTTTTTAAATCAGATACTTGATATGGACTTGGATCCAGATAACCAAGATTTATATGAGCAGGAAGGTAATAATATCCATTTTATTTCAATTGAAATTACTTGATGCTTATTTTATTTTTCTGTCTACTAGAAATACAAAGTACCTGTAGTTTCAAAATCATCTGCAATTACCAGTTTGCATTTTCATGCTTGATACGTTTATTATATTGAGATGAGATGATAATGCTCAATGTCACTGTGTATTGGTTGGCATGCCCTCGTATGTATGAAATATTATTAGATGTAGCCTTTACTTGCTTCTTGTGGTGGGTGATATTACATTGTTGTATGATTATGCTCTATCGTTGCTGTGTAAATAACCTATGTAATATGGTATAAATGTGTAAACTGTGTAGGTAAGCTTTTGTCTTGTTCTTTATTTGTCCTGAGCACTTGTTTTCTTTGACATATAGAACATTAAAAATGTGTAATAATCCTAAATGGTTAAGCTAAAGCTTACTGAGACGCTTTTTTTTTTTTTTTTTTTTTTTTGGGGTTTTGNAAAGCTTACTGAGACGCTTTTTTTTTTTTTTTTTTTTTTTGGGGTTTTCCTTCCTATTTTCATCATCATGCCCAGAGACTAAAATGTTGATGTTCTGGTGCTGTATATATATCCAAAATCTTCTACATACGTATAATTTTCAATCGTTTTTAATATGCAGTCTCAAAATATCAGAATGAGGAGTCTATGAGGGCAATAATCAGGCTAGAACAAGGTGCTCATTCTTACATGCAAAGAGCCATTGCATCACATGGAGCATTTGCCATTTTGTATGGCCGCCATTCAAAGCATTATATTAAGAAACCTGAGGTACTTAAATGCTTCAGACTCTTCACTTATTCTACTGGCTATAACGGTTTTATTTATTTATTCATTTTTTTCTAACTTTGCAGGGTTACCTTCCAAATAAGATTTTTATTTTTTAATTTTTTATAATAGATATCAACTATTATAAGTTTTCAATCCATTAAATTACTTATAAATAAAAATAAGAACTAGTTAACAGTCTGTTGCTGTTAATTCAATGATCTGCTTGATTCTGCTGTTTTGTTGGGAGTGGATGTCCCTCCCTCAATTAGAAAGCCTTAAATTCTGGAGCATCAATTACACGTGTAAGCACTTGTTATTCTGGTATAGAAAACTATATCATCGAGAAGCCATCTAGGTTACTTGCAATTATGCTTATAAAATGAGAAATTTTAATTGATTGCATTCTGAAAACCTGAAGCTTTCTAGACCCCTCATGAAATTCCAAGGCAAGTTGTGGAGCCCTTTTCTGAAGTTAACAGAGCTTCTTTTTGTTAAATTTGGTGTTATATCTTATCATTTTGCCTCTATAGGTTTTACTTGGTCGGGCTTCAGAGGATGTTTTTGTTGACATTGACTTAGGAAGGGAAGGTCATGCCAATAAAATATCTCGACAGCAGGTGAGATTTGCTTCAGCCTCCTTTTTTCATCAACATGTAGTCGCAATTAAGTTTATGCAGTATTTTTTCTTTCGGAATATAGTGATTGATTACTTTGTTTTTTCTTCTACTATCCAATATATGAAATTATCAAGATTGAGAGCCCATGTGCATGGTGACAAATATAGAATGAATTTAGAAAAATGTTAGTTGCACACAGGAATGCACTCATGCGTATATTTATATTTTACAGGCATATATCTTTTTTTAACTTGAAATGAGTTTAAATTTTTTTCCCCCGAATTCTTGTTTTTCATTGATACAGGCCATCATAAAAATGGACAAAGGGGGATCTTTTCATATGAAAAATCTGGGCAAATTTCCAATCTCAGTAAATAACAAGGAAGTAAACCGTGGACAGAGTCTGATCCTTAATTCGAGTTGTTTAATTGAGGTTTGTTTACATGTTTTTTTCTCCACTTTATAATGATTGTTAGGTTTCAATTACTTGTTGCAAATTATCAGACGCTTCTCGAGTGTTGCTGTTTTTCCTCATGCAAGTTACTTTATTACTACTATTGCTCTGTTTCTCTTACATCAATATTCCATTTACCAAACCTTTGATTGACTGGCTGCAACTGGTGAATTTTGCAGATTAGGGGAATGCCGTTCATATTTGAGATAAATCAAACATGTGTGAAGCAGTATTTGGATTGCATCACCAAAGAGAAACCGAACTCGTAAGCCCCAAGCTTGAACCATCGCAGAAATGTCATGAATTAGTACTGTCAGAAGGTGCTTTTTTATTTTTTCAGTGCACTTTCTGGGTTACCTTTGTAAGTTACGTCTGAATATGTTGTAGAATGAAATCTGACTTTTTGATAAAGGAAGAGTAGAATGTTTTCTAGTTTCTAAGGCCTTTTGTATTTCGCAGAGCAATTTCTTCTTTGTGAAGCATACAGATATTTTGTGAGACACAGTATATACTAGCAATGATTACATCATGCACAGGGAAACATGAACTAGCCACCTCTCTTCTTTTAAGAATAATATTATACAGACTCTTTACTAATTCGTATACACTGATGGGGTAGGATAAAATTGAAAAAAGGAAAATCGAGTATAAATTAAACGAATAATATCATTATTGATCAAAAGCTTTAAAAGGAGTAGTAGTACTATCCTGCATATAAGATGTTAGAAAGCGATTTCTAAATATTTTGAACTTCTATTTTATATCTAAAAATTGGAGGACAAATTCAAAGGTCACCATCGTATTCCTTTTCAGCGCAAGTACATAGTCCTTATTTCGTTCAGTGTTTGCGTTTCTTTCAGATCACTTAAAGTGGATTCGGAACTCTCCATGCTCAAAAAAGTCAAGTGGGCCTCCAACATGTGCTGCTTTAATCGGAATCCAACGGTTGAGAATGTCACTTTGCTCACAGTCGCACCCATCCATTAATGATTTAAATTTTATCTACCATCTAAAGTATAAAAGTCTTTGGAGTCCTTGCAAAATCTTGCTTCAAGCTGGCACATCTTCTAAATTCAGATCCAAACCTTCACAGAAACACAAAAATGTCAGGACACTCATCCGCACTACTCTATTTGCTTCTCATAATTACATTTTCAAAACTGTTCTTCACAGGGTACTCAAGAACCCACCCAGGAGACATAGAAGCCCTCAGAGATCTGAAAAATGGACTAGACCCCAGCTCGGTGGCTCCCGGATCTTGCCTGAGTTCATGGGACTTCTTAGTGGACCCATGCGATCGCCTCTTCAGTGAACACTTTACGTGCGGGTTCAGGTGTGACAGAATCGTCTCCGGTGCAGCCCGAGTCACCGAGATCACTCTTGATCCAGTTGGTTACTCGGGTTCACTCAATTCCACCGACTGGAACCTCCCTTACCTACAAACATTAGACATATCAGACAACTCGTTCTCTGGCTCAGTTCCCAATTCACTTTCCAAGTTAAGTCGTTTGCGTCGACTCAGTCTGTCCAAAAACTTGCTTTCAGGTGAGATACCTGTCTCTCTTGGCTCACTCATTCACCTCGAAGAGCTTTATCTCGATAACAACAGTTTCCAGGGACCAATACCTTCAAGTTTCAATGATTTAATCAGCTTACAACGCCTAGAAATACAACAAAACAACGTCTCCGGTGAGTTTCCTCATTTGGGTTCACTCAAAAAACTATCTTTTTTCGATGCAAGTGACAATAACATCCACGGAGAAATCCCTCATGCATTTCCATCGTCGCTCGTGGAGCTCTCCATTCGTAACAACAACTTAGTAGGAAATCTTCCAGATAATAATGTAAGAGAAATGGAGTTCTTGCAAGTGCTTGATCTCAGCCACAACAAAATTTCTGGTACTATATCTTCAGTTTTCTTTGATCATCCTTCATTACAACAACTCACTCTCTCTCACAACAACTTCACGTTTGTACAAGTACCAAGTAACATGGGCTTGACTAGTAAACTGATAGCTCTTGATTTAAGCTTTAACGAGCTTCGAGGTTTTTTACCATCTTTCATGGCTTTAATGCCAAAGTTGTCAGCCCTTTCTTTGGAGTGTAATAAGTTCACGGGGATGATACCGTCACAGTATGCACTGAAGGTGGCTGCTCCAGGGGCTAATGCGTCGTCGTTTGAGAGGTTGTTATTGGGCTGAAATTATTTGTTTGGACTAATACCGGGTGTCTTGATGAGTATGAAACCGGGTTCTGCGAATGTGAGTTTGGTGAATAACTGTTTGTATAGGTGTCCTGATATGTTCTTCTTCTGTCAAGGTGGGAATCAGAAATCGTTAATTGATTGTAAGAGCTTTCAGCCTGCGATTCCATAGAAAAATTTTGTATCATAATAATAGTGTTTGCTTCTGTTTAGTTGTGTTCACAGAAGATAGAAGGAACCCACACAGAGCAACATGTTGAGTAAAAGTACAAATTTTTAACTCCTTTCTATGATATTGTAAACCTAAGCAAGTGGGCAACTACTGAGCATAGACTGACAAAGAGTCGATTTGTATCATGCTCGTTGTTTGTGTTTCATTAAGTTAAGAGTCAGACTCTTTAGTGTCTCACCATTAAGATTTTGTTGGAGAGATTGAGAACGTGCTCCAAGACTCCTTCTCGTTATGTACTTTATATTATTTTAAAACGTCTAGATCATCCTAAGCTTCAGTAGTCTTACAGTTGGAATGAATCTTTGATCACATATCCATATTGTAATTAACAATAGGAAATCACGGCACTAAAAGATGTTTATGCCCTCCTTTCCTAAAAGACAACCCTAGCAAAAGCAAGAATTTATGAAGTTGTCTGACTAAAGTTTTCCAGGTGAATGTAATATAAAAACATTGCCTAGTCAAGGGTATGGATACCTTTGAACTCGAGAAGCTTCCTCTTTTCAGAGCAGCGCCTGTGGCTGTGGCTGAGGCTGAGGCTCCATGTTCACTTCTCTTATTAGCATTTAAGAAGCTGAACATGGCCATCCACCAGGACAAAATAGCCCCTTCCAGTTTAAGATTTAACATCTATTTCTATAGGTCTACAGATGCTCAATTTGAGTTAAAATACCAGGGGACCGCCAAAGAGGCAGATCTACAATCTATTGACCCAGTCCTGGCCTGCATTGATAATATTATCGACTACCTGCCCTGCTCATCTCCCACTATATTCTAATTAAGGTCCAACAATTTCATTACATGTCAGCTTCGAAAATCTCAACATTAGTCTCCTCACATGATGCCTCAATTTATTATTCAATCATTCTTGTAACTTTATTTTTGTATTATCAATTTCATTGTTATTACAATTATATCATAGAGAAACTAGCCTTGCATTGATATTTTCAAAATTTTAACTCAAAAATCTACTAGAAGTTTACTTTACACCTGAAGTGAGGTTCAGATAACACAAAATGTAATAATCTTAATGTTAACACATTGAATCTGATATTATATTCCATGTTTGAAAGTTTATTGATTTAAAATTGTAAATAGAATATAAAAATAATTTTTATAATGAAATTAGACAAATATCATTTACTATCCCTAGGTTTTCATGGAATCTTATCTGCATGTAACATCTCACATCTCAATGTTCTTCTTCCTTAGGTACCCTCTCTTTTACGAAATCCATCAGTTAAGCCCCTGTCTAATGATTTCCGTTAATCAAAGTTGGTTTGACTATCTTATGAAAACACAACTTATTATCCATCCCTACAACAGTATAAAAAACCTGGCTTACGAAACAATATCTCTCATAGAAAAACCACTGAACTCAGCCACCTGCCTCCATCACCCACATTCACTGCCACCTCACCTCCACCATTAAAGCCCCATGTCTCTCTCTCCAACCCTCATTTCTCCAAGGTATCTAACTTTTTAGGTTTGTATCTTTTTTTTTTTTTTTTTTTTTTTGG